>BLSH010257488.1:22313-48041 GCA_018402905.1 Glandirana rugosa | reverse complement strand
CAGAGGGTGGGTTCCTGCACCAGCATAGGCCAGGCCAAAAATATTCAAGCCAGGGCACAGTTCTGGAGGACGAGGAGGACGAGGAAGATGAGGAGGAGGAGGAATTGCAGCAGAGTGGCACCCAACGCAGCTCGTGGGCATCACTGGAGCATGGCTGGGGGATACAGAGGACACAGATGATATACATCCCACAGAGGACAGCTTGTCTTTGCCTCTGGGCAGCCTGGCACACATGGCCGACTACATGCTGCAGTGCCTGCGCAACGACAGCCGAGTTGCCCACATTGTAACTTCTTCTGATTACTGGGTGGCCACCCTGCTGGATCCCCGTTACAAGGACAACGTACCATCCTTAATTCCCTCACTGGAGCGTGAGAGGAAGATGTGCGACTACAAGCGCACACTGGTAGAGGCGCTGCTGAGGGCATTCCCAAATGACACCGGGGGCTCAGTGGAAGCACAAGGTGAAGGCAGAGGAGGAAGAGGAGGAGAAAGAGGCCACCAACGCAGCTGTGCCACCGCCAGCACCTCAGAAGGCAGGGTTAGCATGGCCGAAATGTGGCAAAGCTTTATCAGCAGCCCGTCACAACAAACAGCACCACCAGCCGATAGACAACGTATTAGCAGGAGGCAGCAATTCAGCAACATGGTGCAAGAGTATGTGTGCACACGCCTATACGTACTGACTGATGGGTCTGCCCCATTCAACTTCTGGGTCTCCAAATTGGCCACATGGCCTGAGCTTACCGTTTATGCCTTGGAGGTGCTGGCCTGCCCTGCAGCCAATGTATTGTTGGAATGTGTGTTTAGCACGGCAGGGGGCGTTATCACAGACAAGCGGAGCCATTTGTCCACATCCAACGTGGACAAGCTAACCTTTATTAAAATGAATCAGGCATGGATCCCACAAGACTTGTCTGTACCTTGTGCAGAATAAACATTTAGACCGGACTCACACAGCCATTCATATACTTCTTTTTTTGAATAGGCCTCAATATTTTGGGGGCTACCCCAATTATAAACAAACAAAAATAAAATACCATGTTGGCTACCTCCTTCTCCTCCTCGACCACTGCCACTTCCACCTACACTGCCATGGTCACGGCCTAGTCAACCTCTAGGCTCCTACTCCACATCCACCCCCATTCCCATTTTTTTATTTGATTTTAATTTATTTTCCCTATCCCCATTTTTTGTAGGGCACTTGCCCTACTCTTACCTCCATTTTACTTCCTTTTGCAGCCCTCTATCACAGCCATTTTTGTGCCTAAATGTTCGGGTCCCCATTGATTTCAATGGGGTTCGAGGTCCGTGCGAACGTTCGGGTTCTGTCCGGACCCGAACCCGGACTTTGTCCCGAAGTTTGGCCGAACCAGCAGAACCCGAACTTCCAGAGGTTCGCTCAACTCTACCCCTGAGCGTTTAGAGCGGGTCAAAGTGGATCTAGCAATCCTAGGGTGGTGGTTTTGCCAAATAAAGGGGGAGATCATGGTCTGTGTGGTAGAAAAAAACCCTGAAGGGACACCCAGCGGGATCATCATTCACAAAATCTTATCGATATCTGGAGGGAACTAAACCCCTCTAAGCGGGACTACACTCATTTCTCCTGCCCTCATAAATCCTACGCTAGGATTGATCACATCTTAACCTTCCCTTCTATAATCCAAATGTCTAAATCGGTTGTCATTAAAGACACAGCATGCTCAGACCACGCCCTGGTAATCCTTTCCCTAGAGAAACTACCCTCCTATATCCCGTCTCGTCAATGGCGGTTGAATGAGACAATCCTGCGGGACCCAGTCAGAGTGAAGGAATTAGATGATGCAATTCAACTCATCAAGCGGATATCTTATATCTTGAAAAATCCTTCTACTCTCTCAAATCACAGCATAAACAACGCTCATCCCCTAGCTCTTTGGCTAAGCTGGATGCTGCCCGGCTAGCCCTGAACCTAGCTCTTACTTCCTCAGCTGAAAAACTACTTAGGTGGAACTACGCAAAATTCTACTCTCAGAAAGACAAGATTGGTTCCATGCTAGCACGTAAGCTTACCCCGAGGATTAAAAATCAGCCCATACCGAGGATTAGAGTTAATAATGGGCCCCCAACCGCTGATCCCCAAAAAATCATTAAGGCCTTTCACAGCTTTTACTCTGACCTATACAGCAAAGACAAGAAGGTCAATGACCAAAAGACCATTGGCTTCTTGAGGGACTTACCCCTACCTTCCCTCTCCACTACTCATAGGGACATTATGGAAGAGCCTATAACGGAGGAGGAAATCCGTGAGATAATCAAAAACCTCAAAACAGGCTCTGCCCCAGGGCCTGATGGGTTGTCAGTCCCCTACTACAAAACTTTTGCCAACTCTCTAATACCCCACTTAACAAAATTCTTCAACTATAAAGCTAGTGGCTCTCCGCTAGACCCCCAACTAAACACTGCCTTCATAACAGTTATCCCCAAACCCGATAAAAACCCTGAAGACACTAGCTCGTATAGACCAATCTCCCTGATAAAAAATGATATCAAGATCCTCACAAAGGTACTTGCGAACCGCATAGCCTCATTCATTCACCACTATATACATAAGGACCAGGTGGGATTTATCCCAGGTAGACAGGACTCGGACCAGATTAGGAGGGCAATTGACTTAGTTTCTTTACTAAACTTTAACTGGGACAAGGGTCCTAAACAAAAAGGAATGCTCTTATCACTAGACTTACAAAAAGCATTCAACTCCGTCTCTTGGTCGTATATCTTCACGGTCCCAGAACATTGGGGATTTAGCAATAAATTCAGAAATACCCTACATGCCCTTTACTCCACTCCGAAAGCTATTATTCGCCTTAAGGGCCAACTGTCGAGCCCAGTCACCATTGAGATCGGTGATCGGTAGGCCGGAGGGCGGACATGGTTGGGTTCCTCCACTGTCTGCCTTATTATTTTCTATCACTATAGAATCACTTGCAGTGGCAATTCGTCACAACCCAAATATTAAGGGAGTATCCTGTGGCCCTCATTCCCATAAATGCGTCTTGTTCGCTGATGACATCCTCCTCTTCATCACTTCCCCACTAATCACCCTTCCCAACTTATTCAAACTCCTGGATGACTTTGCAACCTGCTTGGGCCTAAAAAATCTCTCTAAATCGCAAGCCCTCAACGTCTCTTTGGAACCGGATCTAGTTGCGCAACTTAAGAGGGCATTTAATTTCCAATGGAATGACTCGCACATTAAATATTTAGGTATAAACCTAGCCCATAGAACGGACCGTCTTTACGCAATTTCCCCTCTATATATAGGAAACTCGAGGACGACTTAAAGGGATGGTCTAGTGCTGGACTTTCCCTGTTAGGTAGAATAAACTCTGTCAAAATGACCCTACTCCCAAGGCTCTTATACCTCTTCAGATCACTGCCTATCCTGGTAAGACAGGACCATCTAAGAAAATTTCAACAGAAGGTTATCAAATTTGTATGGCAAGGAGCTGGCCATAGACTTCCCCAAAGAACGCTCTGCTAACACAAGTCTAGGGGAGGACTTGGGCTTCCAAGGCTCCAGTGGTGTTATTAGGCAGCTAGATTAGCCCAATTGTCCGTGATCTATTTTAAATATGAAAAACCTGACTGGGTTCAGATTGAGAGGCAAGCAGCTCCGTCCTTCACAATAGATTTCCTTTTGTGGATGCCCCCCAAAAATAGGCCCCCTATTTTAGCCCCGACTCTTTTGCAATCCATTGCTATCTGGGACAATCTGTAAACGTCTCCCTCCTTATAATCTGGCATTAAACCCCTGGCTCACATCTTTCATAACCAAGACTTCCCTCCGGGCCTCAACATCTTGGCTTTCAAATGGTGGCTAGAAAAGGGAATGTATCGGATTGGACATATTTTTAGTTCTCTGGGTCTTATCTCAATGGGTCATTGTATCTCAAACCTGGGAATGTCGGAGTCTGAACGCTTCCGTTTCAGACAAATCCATCACTTCCTGCATTCTTGCTGGCATAACAAACCCTTACCTCCCTCAATCACCCCATACAAGCATTGGTGTGGGGAAGCCAGGGACCAGAAGGGTGGCATCTCTATAATTTATCAGTCTCTTTCCTCGCCCTCCTCTAAAGCTAGCTATATGAAGGCCTGGGAGGAAGACCTTCGGTTTTACTGGAATTTGGAGAGATGGCAATCCTATTGCTCTAGAGCCTTTAAAGGTATACTGAGTATGGCCTTAATTGAAGCCAACCTCAAGATCCTCACCAGGTGGTACCTCAACCCCTCTAAACTCGCTAGCTTCTACCCTTCAGCGAACCCCCTCTGCTTCAGAAACTGTCTTATGGTGGGTAGCCCGCTCCATATTTGGTGGAGCTGCCCCAGGGTGAGGTTCTTCTGGAAGAGGATCTTCAACCTCATTTATTTGGTCACAAACTTTCGTCTCCCCAGGTTTCCTTCGATAGCCCTACTGAATGCTGATCTCCCCAAAACCCCGAAACATTCCCGTAGATTAATTCATTTCATCCTATTAGGAGCCAAAATTACAATAGCTAAAGCTTGGAAAAAACCCAAGGTCTCCATCGAGGAGGCCCGAAGGAAAATTTCTTGAATAATGGAGCAAGAAAAATTGGCCAGTATTATCGCTGACTTCAACACAAATTTCGAAGCTGTATGGGAACCCTGGGCAACATACATGGGCATTTCACTTATCCCTGGAGTTCCCAACCCAGGTTCTCCTCGTCCATGATTTCCCTGATTGACTCTTCCTCTTTTCTACTTCTTCCCACTTTACTCTCACTCTTCTCCTCTCTTTAGTTGCCAAGTCTCTCTCTCCCCCATGACCTGAATGGGTGGACTGAGAGACTAATATGATTGGCCCATCATGGGATACTTTAAAGTATAATTAGACCTGCAGGAATATCGATGATATCATTTTGTTTACAACTTATGCTTTGTTGATGGGAGCGCCGGATCTGCCTGCCCCCCCTCGCCACAGCTTGTTCCCAATCGGGGGGCTTGGGGGATCAGGTAGACTCACGAGTGCCAGCTCCGGGGTGTCCCCAATGCCAGGAGCCCATCTGGATGCCTTTTTGGACTTGCTCTGAGGATCCTTTCTGTAAGAGCCAACTCTTTATATTTTGTTCTCTGATTTTGTTTCAACCTCTACTTTGTACAATCCAATAAAAACATTGAAAACAAAAAAAACAGCAACAACAACAACAGGCAGAGGATCTAGAATCATCTGTTCCACTGCAATAGAGAACATGTGAAACTTAAAAAGGGGAGGTTCCGTGTGGAACCAGCAGAATGCTCTGAGTATAATAACAGCACACCTGGAAGAAGAGAAGACATTTTGGATAGTTGACTTTAGGCCCATCGCCGACTGTTGCTTGGAGGAATGCTTGTAGGGGACCTTCTGCCATTCCTGCTTAGAGTCGGAGAGGGGATGTAGAGAACTCTCTGGGGAGGATGCTCAGCGATTATGTTCCAGGACTGGAGAAGACAAATGCCATCTTCCACAGAACTTATGGAAGTAGTGGAGCCATTGTGGGTAATTTTCAATGTTGCCAGATACTTCCAATGGTAAGGTATGTCTTGGTAGCCTTAGTGATGGATGACAGGTTCCTAATTCACTGTAAGGTGTGCACAGAGCGGTCTGGTAGCACCTGGAGTGAAACAGCATGTTCCAGTAATTGGTCCTTCTTGCGGAAAGCAGATACAATTTGTTTTTTGACTTGGTAGAAATTAATCCGCAGTATGACATCCCTAGGGATATCCTGCAGTATAAATTAGAGCTTGGGGACCCTATGGACCCTGTCTATGGTGAGGTCTTCAGAGGACAAAGATGGCACAACAGCTTTGAAGTGTTCCCAAACATAATGAGGCAATTGCAATGGTTGTACTGACTCTGGAATGCCTCTGATTTTAAAGTTGTTGTGTCTTGAGCGGTTCTCCAAGTCTGCTACTTTGAACTTCATATTATCCTCTAAGTGGTTCACCCAATCCCCTAGGTCAGGGGTAGGCAACCTGCGGCCATCCAGCTGTTGTAGAACTACATTTCCCATGAGGCATTGCAAGACTGACAAATACAATTACTCCCAGAGGCATGATGGAACTTTTAGTTTTGCCCTAGGTCCTGGAATTCAGTAGTACACTTGTGAATTTAAGCTAACATGTCAGATTGAAGTGAAATCCTCAGGGATTATAATATATCTTTTAGAACCGTGTCAGAAACTGGCTGACCTGTGGTGGGGAATGATGCAAATTGGTCAGAGTGGCTTGTATTAGACTGAGACTTATACACTTGTGTGCAAATTTCCATGCATGGTCTTGCAAACAGGTCTAGATCAGAGTCCCTCCTGGGGCATAATTTTACTGGGCTTCTGGCACTGGGGGAGGATGTTAGCGAGAGCTCGGCTGGGAGGCATCTGCTAGAAGTCCAGCAGCAGCCGCTGGCACTCATCGGGAAGGAACCCAGCAACTTCTGTAGTGTGGGCAAATCCTTCCAACACCTGGTCATCTCTGCAGGCTTGGCAGGTTGGCTGGAGGCTGCAGGGAAGGTGCGAGGTAAGACGGGTGTGCCTAGATGCTGATTTCTCTTGGAGTTTCTAAATCATATGGCCATCTTTGGTAAGCAGTCACTATGCCCAGTTTTTCTGTGTTGTGAATAGGTCATGGCTAGCAGAGGGCTGCCATTACAGCGGTGTTAGGCTAATTGGGAAAAGGGAGCTCCAACAAATCACATCTCTACTCCGCCATATCTAAGCCACACCCCCTAATGATTTTTTTAACACACTGTGAGCAGAGCAATATAATGTTACCATACTAACATTTTCTACTCTGAAGAAGCGATTAGGGGTTTTTTTCACATTATGATGCTTATACCAGTGAATTTCATTGCTATAAGCAAGTATTTTACTGAATGAAATAAATTCATTCTGTTTGTTTTGTTGTAATTAGCTGTGATTAGCCACATCTAATCATATGGTATAGATGGACTCTAATTGGCCCAATCACAGCTAGCAGCACAATTGTACACAATGGATGGCCTGAAAGGAAGTCATCCATTGTTTACAATTATCATGTAATCTGCTGTGATTGGCCACAGAGGTCACATGGTACCAGCAGTGAGCTGGTACACTGATCAGTCATCAGCTGTGTCTGATGGACACAGCTGGTGACAGATCGCAGTGCAGCCCCACGATCTAGGAAGATGACATGCAACACTGTACCCAAATTAAATTTACATAATTTTCAAACAAATAGATCTCTCTTTTGGTGGTATTTGATCACCACTGCTTTTTTTGCGCTAAATATGAACAAAAAAAGAAGTGTAAGCTGGTTGTTAAGGAGCGAGGCCGGGAAGCCAGCTGCCACATCCTTATCAACCGATGAGTAATCAGCTGTCAATGAATTTCTCCACTGACAGCTGAATAGAAAAATAAGTGTCTGTAAAAAAAGGGAAACTCCATGCCAATATTTAGAAAAGAAAATGGCATGGGGTCCCTCACAAAATCCATACCAGACCCTTATCTGAGCATGCAGCCCAACAGGTCAGGAAAGGGGAGGGGACAAGTGAGAGACCCCCCTCCTGAACCATGCCAGGCCACATGCCCTCAACATGGGGGTGGGTGCTTTGGGGCAGGGGGTGTGTCACATAATGTCAGAAGGGTGACATATCTGGGTGGCCCCACCCCTTGCCTATATAAGAAATGTCACAGCACAGAGCGGGCTTCCGGCGGGCTATTTTTTCTGTTTTTCGGGTCTGGTGGGCAGCGTGATTGATGATGGATTTACATAGAGGGACACCATTTTTTAATTTTTTTTTATTTCTTAATAAAAAACTTGTCAAAAACTGTATCTTGTGGTTAATACTTCTTGACACATTTTGGTGAATGGGTAAGGACATGAAGTACCCCATACCCATACACATGGGGGGCAGGATCTGAGGCCCCCCTTAATAAAGGGGGCTTCCAGATTCCAAAAAGGCTCCCACCCACAGACCCCAACAACCACAGCCTAAGGTTGTCAGGAAGAGGCCCTTGTACCCATCAAAATGGTGACAAGGCATAGGGGAGCAGAGCCTACCTGTGACAAAATATACACCCCCCATGTTTAGGGCATGTGGCCTGGTATGAATCAGGAGGGGGGTGCTCGCTCATCCCCTCCCCTTTCCTGACCTGCCGGGTTGAATGCTCAGACAAGGGTCTGGCATGGATTTTAATTTTGGCATGGGGTTCCCCTTAAAGGGATTGTAAATGCCGAAGGTGCATTCTATGCATTAAGATAAAAGCCCTCTGTGTGTAGCAGCCTCCCCAGCACCCCTGACACTTACCTAAGCCCCATCTCTGTCCAGCACTGTCCACAAATCCCTCGGCCATCTAGGACTCTCCCTCCTGATTGGCTGAGACACAGCAGTGGCGCTATTGGCTCCCGCAGCTGTCAATCAAAGTCTGTTAGCCAACCAGGAGAGATAGGGGAAGGGCCAAATGGTAGCTCCATGTCTGAATGGACACATGGAGCTGCAGATCTGCTCAGGTGCCCTCATAGCAAGCTGCTGGCTGTGGGGGCACTCAATAGGAGGGAGGGGCCAGAACCATTGAAGAGGCACCCAAGAATAGAAGGATCCTGACTGCTTTGTGCAAAACCAACTTCACAGAGGAGGTAAGTATAACATGTTTGTTATGTTTAAAAAAAAAAATAATAGATTTTACAATCACTTTAAAAATCCATACCAGTCCCGAAGGTCCTGGTATGGACTGGGGGACCCCATGCCATTTTTTCTTTTATTTTTTCAATAACCCGGTGGTGGCAATTGTAACCACAGGTCATTTTAAATGGGATTTGACTCATTTTATTCTCTTTAGAAATGCCATTTTTGCTGTAGCATGTTTTATGCATGCTATAGATGCGCCACTTTACAAGCAGTCTAATGGGACCCCAATCACTATATTTAAAGGATTTTTTTTCTTTTTTTTGTTGTACTTTAAGCATAATTAAAATCACTGCTCCTGAAAAAAATGTTATTTTTTTTTATTTATACATATCCCCCAGGACAGTACCCAGACCCCGTACCCCTTTTTTGGCCAATTTCTTGCATATAAGCCTTCAAAATGGGAACTTTTATGAATCATTGGCCAAGACTTGCTGACAGGCTTCTGCTGTGTGCAATCATGGCGAGCGCTGGGGGGTGCACAAGCGTGTGCCCTAAACCCAGAAGTATGCAGTGACAATCCAGTACGTCCCTTTGCTTGTCTACAGTACATTGCAGGCAGGCGCTAGGTAGTTAATAAAAACCCCCATGATGTAAATCCATTGTCAGTCACATCATCTAGTAAAGTAGATCCTCACCAATCACGTTGCCCAACATCCGCTAAAAGAATAGAACTATATCCAGCTCCTTTGTTTACATGGCCAGAGATTCCCTATACTGTATATATGTAGGATCCCCCTAGTTAGGTGTTGGGCTGTCAGGTACAATTAGTTCTTTTTGGGCTCCTCTGTAATCAGTGGAGCAGTGATTTATTGTTTTGGACTGATCAGGGTGCCACAGGCTGCAGGATTTACCCTGCCTTCTGCAAAGTTCAAAACATAGGGGTGGATAGCCTGAATATTTATGAGGTCCCAGTCAATTCCTGGGGAGGGTGATCAGTAGGTGGCTGGAGAGCACATAAATAGTCTGAGGTCTTGAGCAGTCCTTGTTCTTGTCTTGGAGGAGAAGTTTGTAGCTTGAAGGGCTGCTGTCCTCCCAGACAGCTAAGCTGAGAGTTACCTGAGCTCACCAAGCTCCCGGCTATATTACATATTGGGAGTGTACTTGCTAAGAACCCCTGAAACTAAATAAGGGGGATTTCTTCAGGATCCAGTCTAAAGAAACGTCTGTGTCACGTACCTGGTAGGCGAGTCTGACTTATGCAGTGGGCAACCTCCCTTACTAATCTGACTCGGGAACCCCTGGTAGAGCAGACAGGTGGCTCGAGAGTTCAGGAGAGCACGAGGGTCGGACTGGGTCACTGGTGGTAGTAGAGAGTCCGTTGAAGCGCTCGTGCAGCTGGAGTGTGGTCGTGCAGGCTGGGTTGGTAACTGGCTCTGGTGCGGTACAAGGGTTCAGGCAAGAGAGTGGTCAGGTTCAAGCAGAGTTCGTTAATGGACTGGTGGCAGAAGTACAGAAGGATCAAGCAATCGGATGGTTGTAGGCAAGCCAGGGGTTAGTACAGGCAGAGTTCAGACAAGGTCGGGACAAGCTGGGTCACAGGAACAGATAACAGGTTACAGGTCGCACAGGAAAACAGGTCACATGCTGTAGATCAGACAGCACTTGCTGCAGGGTGTGCTGGGCTGAAATAGAGCCATTTGGCGTGGTTTCCCGCACGGGCAAAAAAGTCCTCTTTGCAGGATTTTCTCTAACATTGCACCCCCAAGGGGCAGCCTCCAGATGCCCAGCCGAGCCTTCAGATCTGGATGGGATCTCCAAAAAGTTCCTTGGCATGGATGTGCCTTTCAGGTTCCCAGGAGCTTTCCTCTGGTCTGTACCCTTTCCACTTGACCAAGTACTGGATCAAGCCCCCTCTTCTTCTGCAGTCGAGGATGGCCTCGACTTCGTACTCCTCCTCTCCATCCACAATAATCAATTCAGGTGGAGCTGTGTTTCTTCCAGGAAACTGATCCTTTGTTCCGGGCTTAAGCAAGGTGATGTGGAATACTGGGTGTACCTGGAGTGAAGAGGGGAGGTTCAGCTTGTATGCCACCCTATTGACTTTCCTCTTGACTGAGAAGGGCCCCATGAATCTAGTTTTCTGGAGGGGCAAGCAAGCTTTAAGTTCTTGGTAGAAAGCCAGACTTGATCGCCTGGCTGGAGGTCCAGTTCCCCCCATCTTCCTCTATCAAAAGTTTGTTTGTTATGCGCCTGTGTTTGGGCCAGGGTCTCCATGAGCAGCTTGTTATTCTCTTCCAGAAAGTTGGTAATATCCTGTGCAGCAGGCACTGAGATTTCGGGTCCCGCATTGGGAAGAAAGGAAGGGTGGTAGCCGAGGTTCGTCCAGAAAGTTGACTTGGTGCCGGAGTGAACCGAGTTATTATATGTAAACTCAGCTACTGGCAGCAGGGAGGCCCAATCCTCCTGAGCAAATGATGAGTAACAGCATAGATACTGCTCCAGGGTCTGGTTTGTCCTCTCCGGCTGACCGTTGGTTTGAGGATGGTAGGTGGAGGAAAAAGTCAGTTCAATTCCTAATGCTGAACACAACGCTTTCCAGACCCTGGAAGTGAATTGTACCCATCGGTCCGACACAATGTTGGTAGGTAGGCCATGGAGATGGATTATTTCCTTTATGAAAGCCTCCGCTGTCTGGATTGCTGAGGGTGTACCCTTCATGGGAATAAAATGGGCCATTTTGGTAAGACGGTCCACTACCACAAGCATGGTCGTGAACCCTTCAGAAGGAGGCAACTCTACTATAAAGTCCATGGAAAGCTGTTACCATGGGCGTTCAGGGACAGGAAGTGGATTCAGAAGCCCCCATGCCTTGGCTCTGTTAACTTTGTTACAAGCACAAGTAGGGTAGGCTTTCCCATATTCCTTGCAGTCCTTGTCAGAAGATGGCCACCAGAATGACCTAGAGAGCAAGTCTGCAGTCTTGTGACCACCAAAGTGTCCTGCCAGTTTTTGGTCATGACACAATTCCAGGACTGCCAGACGCTGCTCCTCAGGGACGAAAATCTTCAGCCAGTCTTGGAGTGTCAGCCTGGGATCCGGTGCAGTGGAGGATGCAGCAATGGATCGCCTGATCTGGGATAAGAGGTCCTCTTGGACCAACAGGAAATTCAGTGCAGGAAGGATTGTATCATGTGGGGGAGAGTCTCCTGGTTCCAGAAACATCTGTGACAAGGCATCGGGTTTCACGGTTTTAGACCCAGGCCTGTAGGTGATGTGAAGCTGGAAATGGGAGAAAAAGAGAGCCCATTGGACTTGCTGGGGCTTGAGTCTCTTGACCGTGCGCAGATATTCCGAGTTTTTGTGGTCAGTAAAAACTAGGACTGGGTGCAGGGCTTCCTCCAGCAGGTACTGCCATTACTGTAGAGCAGACTTTATGGCAAGGAGCTCCCTGTCCCCCACATCATAATTTCTTTCCGGAGGTGTCAGTTTCCGGGAATAGAAGGTAATTGGGTGTAGAGCGGCCTTTGGCCCTTGTCTTTGAGAGAGGACCGCTCCTACGGCCATCTCAGAGGCGTCTACCTCCAGTATGTAGGGTGTTTCAGGACTGTAGCAGAGGTGAAGAGCTCCTTGAGTTGCTGGAAGGCAGCTTGTGCTTCAGGTGTCCAGTGGAACCGGGAGTTCTGTTTTGTCAGCTGGGTGATGGGGGTGATCACAGCTGAGAACCCCTTAACAAATTTTCTGTAAAAACGTGCAAACCCGACAAAACGTTGCACCGCTTTCTTGTCGGTTGGTGCTGGCCAGTTTACTATGGCGGAGACCTTCTGGGGGTCCATTGTGATGCCTGAGACAGAGAGGATGAACTCCAGAAAAGAGATGCTTGAGCATTCAAATGCGCACTTCTCCATCTTGGCGTAGGGGCCGTGCTGACGAAGGCGGCTTAGTACGCTCTTGATGTGGTTACAGTGCTCCTCCAGGGAAGGGGAGAAGATGAGGATGTCGTCTAAGTACACCACCACAAACAGATCAAGAAAGTCCCGGAAGATGTCATTGACAAGGTGTTAAAATGTGGCTGGTGCATTGCAGAGTCCAAACGGCATTACCAGGTACTCATAGTAGCCGAACCGGGTCCGGAAGGCTGTTTTCCATTCATCACCTTCCCTGATCCGAATGAAATTATAGGCCCCGCGGAGGTCTAATTTGGAGAAAACGGTGGCAGAACCAAGCCTCTGAAACAACTCCGGGACTAGCGGGAGAGGGTATCGGTTCTTGACTGTGATCTTGTTTAGATCTCTGTAATCAATACAGGGTCTCAGGGATTTATCCTTCTTTTCTACAAAGAAGATCCTGGCCCCGGCAGGGGATGTAGAGGGCCTGATGAACCCCTTCTCCAGGTTCTAGTTCAGATAGGATTTGAAGGCTGACAATTCCTTCTCAGAGAGTGGATAAATTCTGCCGAAAGGGACTTCCCTGCCAGGAAGCAACTCTATGGGGCAGTCATAAGGGCGGTGTGGTGGCAGGACCTCCGCCCCTTTCTTGCTGAACACGTCAAAGTAATCATGATATACTGAGGGCACAGCAAGGTGGACTTCTGAGTCCGGGTTAGAGTCTGGGCAAGATACGGCTAAGACGGGTACAGCGGGTGGTGGAAAGCAGTGGTGCTGGCAGTAGGTCGAGTTGAACTGAATGTGGCCAGTGACCCAGTTGACATGGGGGCAGTGTGCCCGAAGCCAGGGAAGTCCAAGGATGACCAGGGCTAGTGGCAATGTTATAGCATCAAATAACAAAAGTCCTGAATGACCATCAGATGTCCGGGTTAGGAGGGGGACGGTCTCATGGGTCACGGACCCCTGATTTGATGGGGGACCCATCGGCCAGGCGAAGAGTCATCGGGTGCATCTTGGACCTGAGGGGTATCTAGTGTAGGGTTGCAAAGCTCAGGTCCATGAAGCAGCCGCGGGTCCCAGAGTCTATAATGGCCAATACTGGGATGTCCCCACTGGGCAGCTGCAGCAGTAAGGAGAGTACCGCATGTGTCTTGGCATCAGGTATGGCCAATATCTCCCCTTGGTTGCGTGGGGAGGCTTTGCCTGACTTGACGGGGCAGGTCCGCACTAAATGTCCAACTCCCCCCACAATACAGGCATAGGCCACTGGACAGACATCTCTGCCTTTCTTTGGGGGGAAGAGCCGAGCATTGTGGCCTACTTGGCCAGGGTACAGGTGAGTGCTCGGAGTAGGTGGAGTATATGGGGGTGCTGGATTTCTCAGCGCGTCATTCCTGCAGGCGGCGATCGACCTGGATGGCCAGATCGATCAGGGCATCCAGGGTCGGAGGTACGCCCACACGAGCCAACTCATCTTTGAGAGGCTCGGACAGCCCCAGCCGGAACTGGAACTGGAGGGCTGCGTCATTCCATGTGGTGTCGGTGCTCCAGTGCCGAAAATCTGACACATAGTCCTCCGCGGGACGGTGGCCCTGCTGGAGCGCATGGAGTGCGGCTTCTGAGGAGGAGGCTAGGTGTGGGTCCTCATACATTTGGGCCATAGCCTGGAAGAACCGTGCAAGGTTTGTGGTCTCAGGGGCCTTCCACTCTAGCAGCTGGTGGGCCCAAGTCTGTGGCCCCTCCTGGAGCAGGGAGATGACCAGTCTCACTTTAGTGTCCTCCTGAGAGAAGATGCGGGGTTGCAGGGCTGAGAAAAGTTCACAGGATGTACCGAAATCCCAAAAATTCCTACGGTCCCCCGAAAACCGTTCGGGTAGGGGCACCTCTGGTTCCATGGGTGCAGGTATGATGGTGTGCTGGGGGAGCTCCCGGATCTGGTCCTCCAGCCGAAGGTAGCCAGCTTGCAGGTCCTTCACCACTTGGGTAAGGCTGGACAAGTGCTCACACAGTTCATTCACAAGACAGGGCTTCTGCGCAAACTCGGTCATGGCTGTCTGATGCAGCCACGTACCTGGTAGGCAAGTCTGACTTATGCAGTAGACAACCTCCCATACTACCTTGAATCTGGAACCCCTGGTAGAGCAGACAGGTGGGTCGGGAGTGCAGGAGAGCACAAGGGTCGGACTGGGTCACTGGTGGTAGTAGAGTCCGTTGGAGCGCTTGTGCAGCTGGAGCGTGGTCATACAGGCTGGGTTGGTAACTGGCTGTCAGTGCGGTACAGGGGTTCAGGCAAGAGAGTAGAATGTTCAAGCAGAGTTCATTAATGGACTGGTGATAGAAGTACAGAAGGATCAAGCAATCGGATGGTCATAGGCAAACCAGGGGTCAGTACAGGCAGAGTTCAGACAAGGTCAGGACAAGCCGGGTCACAGGAACAGAAAATAGGTTACAGGTCGCTCAGGAAAACAGGTCACACACTGAAGATCAGACAGCACTTGCTGCAGGGTGTGCTGGGCTGAAATAGAGCCGTTTGGCTCAGTTTCCAGCACGTGAACGCGCTAATAGCGCAAAAAAGTCCTCTTTGCAGGATTTTCTCTAACAATCTGCCTAATGCTGGAGAGAGGCATCCAGGGCAGGATCTAGGTGACTATTGCTGTGAGTAACCCTTGGCGCACTAATACTAAGGCTTGCCTGGCCTGGAACATTGCTTATGGTGTCCCAGTGCTGTCCATTCCCTGAGCTACCATTGAGGGAATTCTTCCAATAAGTATCTGCAGAGTGAAGAGGGCCCTCCTAGCACTGCGTCCTTTTTTTCCCACAAAGAGAGCTTTCTTTTGGTGGTATTTGATCCCCTCTGCATCATTTCTGATCACCGCTATAAACAAAAGAAGAGCGACCATTTTGCAAAAAAAACCCAAATTTCTTACTTTTTGCTAAAATTCAAATCCAAAAAAAAAATATAAAAAAGACATTTTTTTACCGGTTTTGGCCGATTTATATTCTTCCTCATATTTGTGATAAAAAAAATCGCAATCTGCGTTTATTGTTGGTTTGTGCAAAAATGGCCGTGTTTACGCATGGTGAGAATTAATTTCTGGGGTTTTTATTTTTTTTTTATTTTTTACTGGTAATGGCGGCAATCTGCGATTGGTAGCGGTACTGCGATATTGCAGCGGACATGTCAGACATTTTTTACACTTTTTTGGGACCAATGACACTTATTCAGTGATCAGAAATTTAAATGTCCGCTGATTACTGTATAAATGTCATTGGCAGTGAAGGGGTTAACCTGAAGGGGGAGATCTAGGGGGTTAACTGTGTTCTATGGGTGTGGTCTTACTGTGGGGGGACTGGGTTACCATGGCATTAGAGATCTAACTGATCCCATCATCCCAGTGACAGGGATCAGTAGATCTCCCATGCCTGCACTGTCAGAATGGGGAACCGCCGTTTTTACATCGGTGGTTCCCCATTCTTTGCCTGTGGCCGCTCATCACGGCTCACCAGCAGACATCGGGTCCGCCTGAGCCGCGGGCACACTCCTCAGGAGTGCGGCGGGCAAGCTCCCCCTAGTGGCCATTCGCAGATCGCCGTCTTTTTATGCCAATTTGCCACCCGCGTCCACACTGCCGCCGTAAATATGCGGTAGGCGGTGTGGAACTGGTTAATCTGCAAGAATACTGGTTGATTTCTAAGGACATGCAACAGACAGAGATACAAGAATCCCTCATCCTTCCACCCTCAGTCCACCATCCATGACAGATAGACATGCAGTTTGCTGGTTAAAGACCTCTGCAGATTTTTTTATAAATAGTACCCATAGAGTGAGAATTGTTCAGCTCTTTATACAGGACCAGGAATGTGGGCACATCCAGTGCCATGTTGTGTTAGAGATTAATGACCTCTGAACAGTCTATATAAGTGGAGGTGAGTTATATTACTAGAAATATTTCCTCTCCCTCCTTTTCCTGGAATCTGGAAGAACATTATATGAGACGAGGCAGAAAACAATCTTTGCTCCCTTCTGGTCTTCATAGGATAAGAAGAAGTTGGATGCTGCCAGTGCCGTTTTTCCAACTCTTCCAGAATCTTCTGTGATCTGACTCTTCACCTTTCTAGAAATATCTTCAGGTCTCCTCATTGTTGGGAAGTACAAACAATCTGATTGGAGGATGTATGGTCAGATCTAAGAAGGTGAGACCCCACTGATTATTCTTCTGACTGCTCTAAGCAAATCAGAGTTCCATATTCTGAGAGCCGGCAGGAAATGGGAACTCCGCTCACAGCACTCTAATTCCAAATAGATACGAAGTCTGTATATTGTGTACTCTCCATATAGATAGTGTATACATGGACGGTGTATAGAGAGGAGAGTCTGTATATTGTGTACTCTCCATATAGATAGTGTATACATGGATGGCGTATAGAGAGGAGAGGAGAGTCTGTATATTGTGTACTCTCCATATAGATAGTGTATACATGGACGGTGTATAGAGAGGAGTCTGTATATTGTGTACTCTCCATATACATAGTGTATACATGGATGGTGTATAGAGAGGAGAGTCTGTATATTGTGTACTCTCCATATAGATAGTGTATACATGGATGGTGTATAGAGAGGAGAGGAGTCTGTATATTGTGTATTCTCCATATAGATAGTGTATACATGGAGGGTGTATAGAGAGGAGAGGAGAGCCTGTATATTGTGTATTCTCCATATAGATAGTGTATACATGGACGGTGTATAGAGAGGAGAGGAGTCTGTATATTGTGTACTCTCCATATAGATAGTGTATACATGGATGGTGTATAGCGAGGAGAAGTGTCTGTATATTGTGTACTGTCCATATAGATAGTGTATACATGGACGGTGTATAGAGAGGAGAGGAGTCTGTATATTGTGTACTCTCCATATAGATAGAGTATACATGGACGGTGTATAGAGAGGAGAGGAGAGTCTGTATATTGTGTACTCTCCATATAGATAGTGTATACATGGATAGTGTATAGAGAGTAGGGATGGGCCGAATGACCCCCTGTTTGGTTCGTGCCAGAACTTTCGCACATCAGGAAAGTTTTGAACCGATTAACGAACCCAATTGAAGTCTATGGGAACTTGAAAAATCAAAAGTGCATATTTTGAAGGCTAATATGCAAGTAATTGGGCATACAATGGTTATGGGGGTCCGGTTATTGCCCTGGAAGACATGTATCAATGAAAAAAAGGGTGGGAAAAATATAATTTGTAAATGAGCAGTGATTTATTGATTCTTAAAATGAAAGCATAAAAGTGAGAAAATCCTTCCAATATTGTGCTTGGGGGGTCCCCTTAGTCTACCTGTAAAGTGGCACATCTTTACCATGTATAGAATCTGCTGCAGAAATAATTGCATTTATGAAGCAAAAAAATGACATTTTCCCTGCAAGCTTCCTTTACTTTGTAAGCAACAGCTTGGGGAGCGAGTCTGTATGATGAGGCCACAATGTAGTGCTCTGGGAACAAGATTAGAGATTTTTTTGGATAAATTCTAGTGTCTCTTCCACAGACTTTGGACAGAAGTAACGGATGCTGAAAAATGTGGCTTTGGGCGTTGGTGGCGCCTTCACACCATAATCCCCTAGAGGTACTATTGATGAAAGCAAACAGGTGCTGAAAATTGTTTTTGGGTGTTAGTGGCACCTTCACACCGTAACCCTATAGAGGTTCTCTTGATGAAAGTAAGAATTTGCCGTGCTGTCAAAAATTACAATAGTATGCACCTGTCAAATAGGTGCAGAAAAATTGGTCTTTGGTTTTTAATTGTGCCCATGAAACCTATACCAAAAACATTCTTCCAGATGAAATGAACACCGACAATGCTAGGCAGTCCTGCTGAGATTTTACATGCCAAAAACACTTAATTGATGACATCTGCATCAGGGGCTTCATAGCTGATGGTAATCCAGGACTGATTCATTTTGATAAAAAGTCAGACGGTCCATGGAGTCTGTGGACAGATGCGTTCTATGATCAGTAACAAAACTCCCAGTAGCACTGAATGCCCATTTGGAAAGCACTCTGGATGCAGGGCATCCCGGCAGCTCAATAGCATACTGGGCAAGTTCTGGCCAGTGGTCTATTCTCATGACCCAGTAAGCCAGTGGATCGTCAAGTGTAAAGCTCTCCGTCTCTGTTTTTGCCCCTAGATAAACGTCCACCATGTGATTCAGATGCTGCAGATGGGGCGTGGAAGCTTATTACAGCACACACATGATACTTACTCCTGCCAGGCTGTTTAAAAGCATCTAAACGTATATAGCAAAAAATGCAAAAATACGGGGGTTTGGTCACACTGAATGACCATGAAGTGCTTTAGCCCTCTGACTGCTACAAAGTACCCCATTTTAACAGTGGATTCCTACACTGACCTTAGAGTGAATGATCCTATCTCTTAAACCATGGAAGCAAACACTTCTCTGTATGGGAGGCCAGTGGACTCATCCCAGAGATCAGGTGGACACTGATTGGGGGTAATTAAGGAGGTTTAGGTTCACCAGCCCAAAAGGTCTGGTTAGGACTTCAACATACAAAAATATACATATTTGGGGGGAACCCCCTACCAAACACATGGTGCTGCTTGTAAGACCAATAGACAAAAAAATACATATTACAGGGCACACATGATACTTACTCCTGCCAGGATGTTTAAAAGCATCTAAACGTATATAGCAAAAAATGCAAAAATATGGGGGTTTGGTCACACTGAATGGCCATGAAGTGCTTAAGCCCACTGACTGCTGCAAAGTACCCTGTTTTAACAGTGGGTAAACCATGGAAGCAAACACTTCTCTTTATGGGAGACCAGAGTACTCATCCCAGAGATCAAGTGGACACTGATTGGGGTTAATTAAGGAGGATGGGGTTCACCACCCCAATCAGTGTCCACCTGATCTCTTGGATGAGTCCTCTGGTCTCCCATAAAGAGAAGTGTTTGCTTCCATGGTTTAAGAGATAGGATCATTCATAGGATAGGATAGGATCAAGGTTAGTGTAGGAACCCACAGTTAAAATGGGGTACTTTGCAGCAGTCAGTGGGCTTAAGCACTTCATGGCCATTCAGTGAGACCAAACCCCCTGTATTTTTGCATTTTTTGCTATATACGTTTAGATGCTTTTAATCAGCCTGGCAGGAGTAAGTATCATGTGTGCGCTGTAATATGTATTTTTTGTCTATTGGTCTTACAAGCAGCACCATTTGTTTGGTAGGCTGCCCCCCCTCTTTAAGGTGTCCTCGAGAGATTTCATCTTCTGCACTCTCTGGGGGGACGGGATGAGTTCCGAGACTTTCCCCTTATAATGCTGGTCAAGGAGGGTTGTCAACCAATTGTGATCCTTCTCCTTTATGCCACATTTTCTTGGGTCCTTTCACAGGCTTTGAAGCATGAGGGAGCCCATGCACCGCAAATTTGCTGAGGCATGAGAAGCAGACTCTTTGGGGTTGTAGTGATATAGTAATGGATAAATGATTGATGGATGAATGATGGATGAACAAATGTTATTATTTAGTTATTATTATGATGATTAATTTTCCGCAGCACCCGGTCCTTCCAGAGAGAAACATTTATTTCCTTCAGACAGAATAAAGTCCATCAAGAGATAATACAATCCAACATAGGTGTACATACATTTATGACAGGAATAGTGTATCATTGAGACCACTTCAGAGGAACCCAGTTTTCCTGTCATACTTTACTTAACACAGGCTCCCTCTTATACAGCTTTCTCCCCCCTCCCATGGGTGACTAAGAGTGAGCAATTTAATTAGGCCTTTTGTCTTGAAAGAGCGACAGATAATGACCCTAAGCCGTCAACAGCTGTAAACTCCTAGGTGGTCTTTTATTAACATTAACATATCATGGAGGCATTATCTGTCAAAACTCCCTTTGAAATGCCTAATTAGATAACCAGTCCCAAATATCACAGGGCCATTATCTGCCCCCTTTTACATGTAAAGAACAATTGGTTTAGTCAGTTTATTCTTTCCTAATTAGATAACCAGTCCCAAATGCCAATGCGTCTTTACACAACAACACAATATAAAATAGATTTGTCAAGTGTCTGTCCCAATACATACCCAATGTATGTATACACACAATATAATATATACATGTGCATGTACATACACACACACATATATATATATATATATATATATATATATATATATATATATATACATAATATATTAAATATTACACAACAGGGGTCACCCAGGATAACAGTATCTGGAGCTGCCTCCTCCCAGCCATGTACTACTCTCAAGGGTTCTGGGGATGGAAAGCCATTTCTTAATGTTTGATGTATGTCTTTCTCTGCTTCAATGCCTCCAAAACTGCCAGAACCCTCCTCCTCTCTCTCCTCTTGTGTGTTCTATGGCATAGGAACGATGGTGTCTGCATAAAGTGGGCCTTGAGAGGACAAGAGGTCCTCCTCTTCCTCCTGCTGCTCTGCCTCGAGTTCCCTGTCCATAATGCCATGCAGAGTCTGCTCCAGCAGGAACACAACAGGGATTGTGTCACTGATGCATGCATTGTCATGGCTCAGCATCTTTGTGGCCTCCTCAAATGATGACAGTACAGTGCATGCATCCTTAATAAGCAGCCATTGGCGTGAGGAAAAAAAGCTGAGCTCGTCTGAGCCTGTGGTTGTGCCATACTCGTGCAGTTACTCATTGATGGCCCTCTGCTGCATGTACAGCCGCTGCAGCATTGCCAAAGTCACGTTCCCCCTGGTGAGCATGTCACAAATCAGGCAGTTTATGGGCAAGTGGAATTCCCGCTGAACTTCAGCCAACCCTGGGTACCTATTTAGGAAATTCTGCACCATCAAATTGAGGACATGTGCCAGGCATGGCACATGTGTCAACTTTCCCTGTCTAAGGGTGGACAGGAAGTTTATGACATTATTGCACACCATAATTCCTGGCTCCAGCTGGCGTGGCATGAACCAGCTCTGGACCTGTCCCTGCAGAGCTGCAAGAATCTCTGCTCCAGTGTGATTCCTGTCCCCTAGACACACCAGCTGAAGCACTGCATGGTACCTTTTAGCCTGACTCATTGAATAATACTTTGAATTCTTAGGAGTACTTGAGATTCATAGGACAATTCAGCAGAGGAGGGCATGGAGTAGGAGGAGGAGGGAGTAGAACTGACAAATCTAACATCATCAACAGCTGTTTGGAGACGTTGGGGCACAACAAGCTACATAACTGAGCCCTTCCTTCCTTCCGAGTTGCAAGCAGCATTACCCAGTGTTCTGTGAACTAAATATTTTGTCCCTGCCCATGCTTGCTGGACCATGTGTCAGCAGTCACATGGACGTTGCTGCTGACTGCCTTGCCCAACAATGTCACAACATTGCCTTCCACGTGATGGTAGAGAGATGGAATGGCCTTACATGAAAAGAAGTAATTACTGGGAACCTGCCATTGTGGTACAGCATATTCTGCAAATTCACAGAAGTGGGCAGAATCTACCAGGCGGAAAGGCAGAAGTTTGAGAGCCAGCAGCTTTGACAAGCTTGCATTTAGACACTGGGCATGTGGGTGGCAGGGGCTTTATTTTTTTCTGCTACAGCAGATGGGGCAGAGATATTTTCCAGCTATAGTCTACAGCTGGTGGTGTGCTGCTGGGATATGTGCTGCTGGGATACCATCATCCCTCTCAGTGGAGGTTTCTGAGGTTATGAGGTATAGCAGGGGCAGATGGAGTTGAGTAAGGAGCAGGTGGAGGGACAGATGTGTGCCCCTTTCATATGGCTTTTAGGTGCTCTTGCCAACAGGCTGAGTGGTGGGAGGTTAAATGCCTTGTCAAGCATGTGGTACCCAAATGGCTTGTGTTTTTGCTATGTTTGATGTGCTTGAGACAAAGTTTGTAAATAGCAAGTGTGATTGGCTGTACATGTACTAAAAAAAGGCCCAGACAGCTGAGCTGTGGGAAGTGGGTCGGGAGATAACAGCTCCACAATGTGATGGAATAGGGTGATGGCTCTCTACTCTTTCATGATGGCTGCCTTGTTGGGGTTGTGCCTCACCCTCACTTTCCTCCTCTGCTCTATCTGGTACCCAAGTTGTGTCAGTGATCTCATCAGCATCTCCTCCATCCTCATTACCACTGGAGACAACTTGGCAATAGATTGCAGCTGGGGATACATGAATGCCAATTTGTGTATCAGTGTTCTGCCCTCTCTTTAGGCTCATGTTCCTTTCTTCCTTAACCTCAGAACCAATATCTGAATTGAGTAATGGCTGTGCATCATCAAGGAACAAGTGGCTGATACTGTGTTCAAATAACTGACTCCTCCATGGCTGATGCTGGGGCTATGGCAGGAATAGATGTGGGCAACGAGGTAGGTTTAGCCACTCTGATAGCTGCAGGGGATTCTACACTAGTCTCTGATTGCATGATGGAGGATGATGGGGAGGGTGAGGATGGTTTAGTAAGCCAGTCCACCACCTCCTCTGCATGCTGTGGCAGGATAGCATGGGCAACATCACTAAACAGAGGAAATGATGCCCTGCCTGAGGACTGACCACATCAACCTTTGCCTATGGACACATATGCTGCTGGCCCCCTTACAGTGCCACGTGTATGTCTGCCTCTCCTTGTTGTCCTCCCAGACATTGTTGTCCTCCCAGACATTATTGGGAGGGAGGGGGTGGTGCTTATTAACAAAATGTAATAAAGAAATGTAAATGTGTATGTGGATGCACTGTAATCAATGGAAAGTGATGTTTGGTGCACTTTAATTTGAGTAATCACCAGTGGCGTCACTCGGTAGGTGCAGGGGGTGCGGCCCACACCAGGGTGACACCCTCAGAGGGGTGACACCATCCTGACCATCACCTGAACCAAGGGGGGTGATTGGTGGAGAGTCCTGGGCAGTGTGGCCGTGCTACGCCAGGTTGTGAGTGAGACTCTGCTCAGTCTCACTCACACTCCGGCTTCTCTCTGTCACAAGCCGCCCACCCGCAGAGATGAGTGACAGTCTGAGTGGCATATAACAAATATCAAACAGCGCAGCAATTATGAATAACTAGAATAAGTAGCAGCTGAACACTTATAGGGAAAATAATCCAAAACCCTTCAAACAAAGTCCATATGATAAAAAAGTGCAGCGCTCAGAACCATAAATATTCCATTCCTGAATGAGATCACCCAGTGAGTTCCAGTGAATAAGGCAAAATGCAAGTAGTGCAGTGTCAATATCCTCCACCGGTCACACTAAATTCTCACCTCCCCGCTTGGGCTCTTATTACAGGAGCCTCAATGCGCATGAAAAACACTCCTGGGAACAGATATCAGGTCACCCTCTCAGAGACAGGAACTACTCAATCGTTTCCTCTTCAACACCTCAGTACTCCTCATCAGGTGTAGGCTCCCCAATGGAGTTTCGCAAGTTCTCTCCCCGGTACATGAAATGAACAAATAGTACCACATCTAGTGCTCACTGCTTCAAATGCTAGGCTTTATTGAATATCATGAAACAGGGGGGTACTCACATGAACTCAGTATACAAAAACGTTAAAATGGTGATGGATTCTCCAAGGCACAACCACACTTGGAGACAGCGGCGGCTGCAGATGACGTCACTTCCCTTTCCCGCACGCGTATCGTCCCAACCGGAACTTTGTCAGCGGATAGGGAAGTGACGCTCATTTCCGCTTTATATTGCCGCTAAGCACAACCCATAGGTCAGGATTTTGACATCCGGTTTTAATCACGCCTATCTCGAATCACTGGATACAGACTTCCCAGTGACATCCACCCCCTTCCTATCTTGGTCAATCCAAGGACCACGAATGGGAGAAAGATACTTCCTTCAAAACTGGGGGAATATACATTAATAATACTTATACCCACAGAAACCTCTTTCTGCACCAAGTAAAATAAGTTATTATACTGATAAAACTCCGTAATCACGCAACCGTCGCTGTCCCCATCCATCACATAATGGTCAATAATAAGACAATAAGACAGTTAATCCCCATAATTAAAACACCCCCGTTTAACAAACAGGTATCGAAAATTGTGTATATAAAAAGCATACATCAGGTACACCCCCTGAATTAAAAAGACAAAATAAAAATAATATATAGAATAATATATAAAAAACAACATCTAAACATATACCATTACATGTATAAAAAAATTATATACAGCCCCAAAATAAATAAATACTAAAAGGAGGGAAATGAAAAAATTAGGAAATAATTTTTCTAAAAATATCCTTTTCAGAAATTAATTTTACCGATCTGAAATAAAGCAATTAAGGTCAAAATCAATATTCAAACCACCTGGTGCCATCACAGAGGTTTGATGGATCCAAAAGGATTCCCTTTTACTAAGCTGCCTTATAAAGTTCCCACCTCTCCAGTGTTTCGGCACATGCTCAACACCCCAGAATTTGAGTGCACTGGGGTCCCTACTATGATGTCTCCGAAAATGCAGGGACACACTGTGGTCCTTAAAACCCTTTCTAATGTTATTAACATGCTCTCTTACTCTCACATGTAGAGGGCGTGATGTTCTTCCAATGTATTGATGACCGCAGCTGCACTCCAGCATGTATACCACCCCAACGGTCTGACAAGTGATAAGTTGTTTAATCTGATGCTCTCTTCCTGTTGCTGTGGCCATAAAAGATTTACGTTTTTTAGTATTGAACCTGCAACTCCTGCATCCCTTACACCTTCCACATGCGTAAAAACCTTTTAAGAAGGAAAAAATCCTATTCTCCACCTGCCTAGGGGGATCAATCACCCCAGGGGCCAACTTATCCCTCAAGGTGGGGGCCCTTCTATATACAAATTGGGGTCTCTCTGGAAGCATGGGGCCTAATATTTTGTCTAATTTAAGAATAGGCCAATTTTGCTGTATAATCCTTTCCACTTTTTTATATTGCACGTTATAATCAAGGATAATGCTGACCAGCCTGAGTGGTGGCAGTGCACACAGAATCAATCCTCCCCCGCTCCGCTCACTGTGGGGGTATGAATTGGATTGAGGGGGGTGGTATGTACTGGGGGGTATGTTCAGATGGAGGGGGATGGTATGTCCTGGGGGGTCTGTAATGATGTGGGGGTGGTATGTCCTGGGGTAGGAATCTGTAATGATAAGGGGTGGTTTGTCCTGGGGGATTTGTAATGATAGGGGGTG
>BLSH010257488.1:0-21045 GCA_018402905.1 Glandirana rugosa | reverse complement strand
GGGGGTGGGTTGTCCTAGGGGGTATGTAATGATGGAGGGAGATCTATACTGTGGGAGGGGAGTCTTTACTGTGGGAGGGGATCTGTACTGAGTGAGGAAGGTGCATACTGATGGAGGGCGGTGGGTTGTTCTGGGGGGGTCTGTACTGATGGAGGAGTGGTGGTATGACCTGGGGGGTCTGTACTGATGGAGAGGGGTGGTTTGTCCTAGGGGGGTCTGTACTAATGGGGGGCTGGTTGGTCCTGGGGGTCTGTACTGATGGGGGTGGTTTGTCCTGGGGGCCTGTACTGAGGGAGGGGGATCTATACTGTGGGAGGGGGGTCTGCACTGAGGGAGGGGGATCTATATTGTGGGAGGGGGTCTGTACTTAGTGAGGGGGATTTATACTGCAGGAGGGGGGTCTGCACAGAGGGAGGGAGATTTATGTTGTGGGAGGGGAGTCTGTACTCTGGGAGGGGGTCTGCACTGAGTGAGGAAGGTGCATACTGAGTGAGGGGATCTATTCTGTGGGAGGGGGGTCTGTACTGAGGGTAGACTATAGTTGGTGGGGGGTGACACTATTTTTTTCCACTCCGGGTGACACCAACCCTAGTGACGCCACTGGTAATCACTACACAGACACACTCCATGGATACACTATAATATACTGCAATATATTGTGTCAAACGTGCAGCAGCGCAAAGAAATATACTATGTTAAATGTGTACTAATGCAATGAAATAAGTTTGCAGTAACGCAATGAAATATATAGTGTTAAACTTACATATCAGTTCATAACAAGCCTTACAAATGCAACACAGAGGGGTGGGTGCTGCATCTGTCAGTGAACTCAGAGAAAAGGATTTTACGGTAAGTTCTTAATAAAATCCTATTTTCTCCTACGTTCACTGACAGACGCAGCCCTTCATTGACAATTGGGGATGTCCCAAAGCTGTGTCATTCAAGAGGGGTGGGTAAACAATAACAACTGTACCCAACGGAATCCTCTTAGGAGGCGCCAGACGTGCCTACATCGCCATCTGTAAAACTTTACGGCCAAAAGCAGCATCCGCAGATGCTGACACATCAACTTTATAAAACTTAACAAAAGTGTGCACCAAGGCCCAAGTAGCCGCCTTGCACACCTGAGACACCGAAGCCTGGTGTCTGAAAGCCCAGAAAGTGCTAACTGCCCTGGTGGAATGAGCCGTGACTGGAAAAGGGGGGACTTTGCCCCGAACAGTATATGCATGGGTCACGGTCTGCCGGATCCAACGGAAACAGTAGCCGACAAGGCCGCCAACCCTTTGCGCGGGCCTTCTGTCAGTACAAACAACGCATCAGACTTCCGAAAAGAAGCTGTAGCCGCCAAATACACCCACAAGGCCCTCGCGACATCCAAAGAATGTAACTCAATGTCCTTGGGATGCGACGAGCGCGGACATAATGAAGGGAGAACAATATCTTCATTAATGTGAAAAGAGGAAACCACCTTCGGTAGGAACAAAGGAGAAGGTCGCAGGACCGCCTTATCCTTATGAAGGATCAAGTAGGGAGACCTACATGACAATGCCGCCAACTCAGATACCCGCCTAGCGGATGTAATGGCCACCAAGCAAGCCATCTTTTGGCCGTGTTTGGCCCACGGTTTGTTTATAATATTATATCTCTGTATACTGTTACACTTACGGTTATTGTAAACGTTAACTTGTCAAATTCAATAAAAATATACTTTAATAATAAGAAAGCCACCTTTTGTGACAGCAATTGTAAGGGAATATCCCTGATTTTCTCATACGGCAGTCTCTGCAGTACAGAAAGTACCAAATTTAAATCACATGGCGCCAAGGGCGACCGCACTTGAGGAGCCACATAGCGTACACCCTGTACAAATGTACGTATCAACGAATGTGACGCTAAAGGACGCTGAAAAAGAATCGCCAGAGTCTAAATCTGACCCTTGAGTGTACTCATTGCCAATTTGTTATCCAGGCCTTGCTGCAAGAAGGGCAGCACCCGGGACACAACGTAAGAGCGAGGGTTCCAACCCTCCGCCTCACACCAGGCAATATAAGCCTTCCAGGTGCGATGATATATCTTGCGCGAAGTACACTTGTGCTCCTTTAGCATGGTAGGGATCATGGAGTCAGAGACACCCCTATCCCTCAACACCTGGGACTCAATAGCCAAGCCGTCAAAGCCAGTGAGGGTAAAGCAGGGTGCAGGATGGGTCCTTGTGACAGCAGATCTCCGCATAGCGGAAGACGCCAGGGAACATCTGTCACCATCCCCACCACATCGGCGTACCAAGGGCGCCGAGGCCAATCCGGAGCTACCAGGATTGTCGGGATCCCCTCCGCTTCTACCCTGCGCAGTAGCTGCGGTAGAAGCTTGAGGTGAGGGAAGGCGTACAGGAGCCGGTACCGACCCCAAGGTGCTACCAACGCGTCCGTGGTGGCCGCCAATGCATCCCTTGTTCTGCACACGAAGGTCTGCGCATTGTGATTGAACCTGGACGCCATTAGGTCCACGTCTGGGGTGCCCCACCTGTGGCAAATCTGAAGGAACACCTCTGGATGTAGGGACCATTCCCCCTGATCCAGCGTCTGGCGACTGAGAAAGTCCACCTGCCAATTTTCTATGCCCGGAATGTAAATGGCGGCGATTACGGCACGTGAAGTTCTGTCCATCTCAGAATGTGAACCGCTTCCGCAGCCGCTGCTGAGCTCCTCATTCTGCCCTGATGGTTCACGTACGCCACCGCCGTGGCGTTGTCTGACTGAACCCGAACCGGGAGGCCGTGCAGCCTTACCGTCCAGTGGGAGAGGCAGAGCCTTATTGCCCTCAGCTCCAGCACATTTATCGGAAGGCGGGATTCCTACGCCGACCAACGGCCCTGAGCAGCAGCCCAAGGACCCCCCCTTTAGCCCGATAGGCTGGCGTCCGTTGTGACTATCGACCAATTCAGGGGAAGAAACAACTTCCCAATGTTAGAGCTGGGGCCTGAAGCCACCAGGTCAACAATCCTATGGTCTGATGATCCAATCTGATCAGCTGGTCCAGGGACAGCTGAGACTTGTCCCACCGTGACAGAATCGCTCGCTGTAGGAGCCGAGTGTGACTCTGGGCATAAGGTATCGCCTCGGAGGCCGAGACCATGAGCCCCAACACCCGCATACAGAACCATAAGGAGGACCACTGGCGTGACAGCAGGGATTGCACCACTGCTTGCAGTGTCAGCAACTTGGCCGGAGGTAAGAACACCTTCGCCTGCTCCGTGTCCAGAATCAGACCCAGATATTCCAGTCGACAGGACAGGGTCAACGTCGACTTCTGCAGGTTGATCAGGCGGCCGAAGTCTCTCAATGAGGCCATGTTGATAGCCACATTCTCCTCCAGGGCCGAAGCCGACTCCACTCACAGGAGTAAGTTGTCGAGGTATGCTACCACTGCAATGCCTCTCTGCCTCAATAGCGCCAACACCGGAGCCACCAGCTTGGTGAATACCCAAGGAGCCGAGGCCAGACCAAAGGCAAGTGCCACAAATTGGTAGTGTAGATCCCCCACCGCAAAGCACAGGAAGCGCTGGTGCCGAAGACAAATGGGAACATGGAGATACGCGTCCCTGATATCCAGAGATGCCATGAAGTCCCCTTGGTGCAGGGTGGCCACGACCGAACGGACAGATTCCATCCTGAATTTTTGCTCCTTCACAAAGTGGTTTAGCGCTTTTAGGTCCAGAACTGGCCTGACCCCACCCTTTTTGGGCACCACAAAGAGGTTTGAATAGAAGCCGCAGAACCTTTCCAGCGGAGGTACCGGCACAATCACCCCTTGTTCAGAGAGCATCTGAACAGCCCCTAGGAGAGCCGTTCGATGCCCCTGAGGGAGTCTCAAGTTCGATGGGAAGAACCTGTCTGGGGGTAGAGTGCTGAACTCTATCCTGTATCCGGAGGACACCACTACCTGCACCCACCAGTCGGAAATGCGGGTAGTCCACCTGTCTGCGAACCCCAGAAGTCGCCCCCCCACCCAAGAGTCGGGTGGGGGCAACCCATCATGCGGAAGATGACTTTTCCTCCGTCTTTTCATTCTTGCACTGCCAAGGCTGCTTACCGGACCCTGAGGTAGACTTGCCAGTCCTTGCACCGGGCGCATGAAAAAAACGCTTCTGACCCGAAGATGCAGGACCCTGCTTATGGCAGAATTTGCGCTGCCTGGGCTCCGAAAGAAAGGTACTCTTTCCCCCGGTGAAATCCTTAATGATTTCATCCAATTGTGCCCCAAAAAGCCAACCACCCTGAAAGGGAAGATCCATGAGGCCCTTTTTGGACGCGTGGTCACCCGACCAACAGCGTAACCACAGCACCTGTCTGATAATGACTGCAAAAACAGACATCTTAGACAGCATGGGGAGCAAGTCCAAAGCTGTGTCACACAGGTACTGTAGACCCTGTATCAGATGGTCCATCCGCTGTGAAGCCTCAGGTGAACATCCGCAGCCCAACCCATTGTGCAACTCAATCGCACACTCCGTAAGTGATTGCAACACCATAGCCGATGCCAGAGCTGGTCTCATGGCCGACCCCGCTACCAAGAACAGTTCCTTGGATACCGCCTCCATCCGCCTATCGGCCGGATCCTTTAAAAAGGGAGACCCCTCCAAGGGGATGGTCGTCACCTTATTCAGGTGAGCCACCGGAGGGTCCACTGCGGGGGATGCCCACTTCTTCACAAAACTGTCCTCAAAGGGATAGCGCACAGCGAAACATTTGGGCAAGGAAAAGGAATTCTGTGGATGCTGAACATTCCTTATAGACCAGTTGGTCAAAAAATTGAACATAAGGATATGCCCTAGGGGACCGAGACGGCTTAAAGGACCCACAAACGTAGGCAGTCTCCTGTGACTCCCCGGTCTGGTCCAGCCACAAAGACGCACAGATATTGGTGATCAGGGAGGCCACTAGTGCCCTCTCGCGCGCCACTGAGGCCCCCTGGTCTTCCTCACCATCCGAGGGCTCCAGTTCACCATCTGAGAGCTCCACAGGGGTCCCCGTGACCACTGAGGCCCCTTCCGGTTCATAATCCTCCCCTGAAGATGGAGGGGGGTGGACACTTTTTAGCCACCCCCTTAGCACAGCTCGGCACCCCCCAGGAGAAAAACTCCCCCAATATGGACGTTAACTGATCCAGGGGAACCAGAGGACCCAGCACAGCCTGCGCTTCTACAGATCCCTCGGGAGAAGAACCCACAGGTTCAGCCGCCATTGTGCCACTGGAACACTTGCTAGGCCTATAGGCCCTGACACCCCCACAATGCAGCCCCACCACTGCCCCACAGAGCAACTGGGAGAATACCCAGGAGGACTGCACCCACCACCACCGACACCCCAAAGAGAGCCAGCTATACTTGCTGTTACAATTGTCCTTCAAGCACTGCATCCCAGTAGGAGTGCTGACTGCCTGTCTTGTGCCGTCACCGTCACTGTGCTTTCACCGCTGTCCAGAGGGAAAGAGGAAGTAACGGCGCCAACCGCACGTTTTCTTAAGTAGGCACAGCAAAAATGGCCGCTGAGCGGTCACAAGAGGCCAAAGCGTGCTCCACACAGGCCGCGACTACGGCAAAATGGCCGCCGAACATCCACAAGAGTCCAAAAGCCCACAAAATGGCCGCGGGTACGGGAACCGCAGATCTCAGCAGGGAACCAGGTCTAACTCCTGGCACTAGGCATAAAAAACTGATATGCTATGCAGAGCTGGGGGGTTATATGCTGGAGTGAGGATGGCCCCCTGGGAGAGGTCAGCTTGCTTTTTTTCTATTTGCCTAGTCTACTCCTAGTAGGATGTGCATAAACCCCACTTGTCAATGAAGGGCTGCATCTGTCAGTGAACGTAGGATAAATGATCATTAGGTGAGCCTCTGTAGAATGATGAGTACTGGCAATTAACCAACAGCTGAGCAACCTGAGTACTGAAAAGGGAGGACTGAGAGCCCAGTCCTGACAGTACCCCCTCCTCAATGATTCCTCCCCCTCAGAGGACCACCAGGTTTGAGGGGAAAACAACTATGGAAAGCATGGAGGAAGACAGGAGCATGTACGTCCGATAATGAAACCCAAGAGCGTTCCTCCGGACAGCACCCTTTCCAATGAACCAGGTATTGTATATGCCCACAGAACTTATGGGAGTCAATGATCAATTGTATCTGATACCGTTCATGGTTCTCAACCTGAATCGGGCAAGGATATGGTACTGAGGTGGTGAAACAGTTGCACACCAAAGGTTTTAATAAGGAGACATGAAATACATTCGAAATACGCATGTTAGAAGCAAGATCTAATGCGTAAGCACCTGGTTTAATCCTACAGAGAATATGGAAAGGCCCAATAAACAGTGGTGCCAGTTTCAGTGAGGGAACATGGAGTCAGAGGTTATGAGATGACATGTAGACCCCAACCAGGTAGTAAGGTGCAGGTAGGCATCTGCGGTAAGGAAGGAGTCTGTACCTATCCCTGGCACATTGCAAGGACTCTTGGAACTGCACCCAAGGGGAACGAAGATCACGGAGATGCTCCTCTAACACAGGAATTCTTTGAGGAACTAATGAGTCAGGCAAGATGGATGGTTGGAAACCATAATTTGCCATAGTGGTATTGATTGCACTATTGTGGGCAAATTCCACCCAAGGTAAAAGATCTTACCAGTTGTTATGTTGGTGAGAAACTGCTCCGAGGCTTGGTTGGCTCGTTCTGTGGCCCCACCGGACTGCAGGTGAAATGCAGAGGAGAAGGAAAGCTGAATTACCAACTGTGCACAAAAGGCTCATCAAAACCTAGAGACAAACTGGCTTCCCCTGTCCGAGATGGTAACCTTGGGTAGCCCATATAAGAGAAAGATCTCCGGAGCAAAAATGGATGCCAGTTCTTTGGAGGTGGGCAACTTCTTAAGTGGAATAAAATGTGACATTTTCAAGAATCGGTCAACTACAATAAGAATCACTGTGTTGCTCTGCGAGTTGGATAACTTCACAATAAAATCCTTAGGTGGGTCCAAGGTCTCTCTCCATTGGGTATGGGTTGTAGAAGGCCCACTGGAAGGTGTTGTGGTGTCTTACTCTGACCACACAGAACAAGTGGCTATGAAAAAGGCAGGGTGCCTTTAGCCAATCACTGCACAGCAGCCTCAATCCACTCCCCACACTATATAAAGCCGCTTGTACAGTGGCTCTATGTAGTGGGTTGGCGGTGGTGATAGAGAGAGAGCTTAGTTTACAGATTGCAGGCAGTTTAGCTAGATAGCTTTTGGAAAGTGTAAAAAAAAGAAAAAAAGATAGCTAGCTAGATAGATAGATAGGGAGATCTACAATCTATCTTTATATCTGTCAGTTAGTGCAGGCAGGTTAGTGTAGGGAAATATATACTATATACATAGGGCTATCTGTATATAGTCAGGCAGTGCAAGACTATATATATACCTTCCTAATATATATATATATATATATATATATATATATATATATATATATATACACACACACGCACAGTGTACATTATATATCAGTGCATTCGGGTGTACATACGGTATATAGTACACTTGACGTGGTGTATTAAAATATATATAGCCTGGTATATATACAGTTGCAAGAAAAAGTATGTGAACCCTTTGGAATGATATGGATTTCTGCACAAATTGGTCATAAAATGTGATCTGATCTTTATCTAAGTCACAACAATAGACAATCATAGTCTGCTTAAACTAATAACACACAAAGAATTAAATGTTACCATGTTTTTATTGAACACACCATGTAAACATTCACAGTGCAGGTGGAAAAAGTATGTGAACCCCTAGACTAATGACATCTCCAAGAGCTAATTGGAGTGAGGTGTCAGCCAACTGGAGTCCAATCAATGAGATGAGATTGGAGATGTTGGTTACAGTTGCCCTGCCCTATAAAAATCACACACCAGTTCTGGGTTTGCTTTTCACAAGAAGCATTGCCTGATGTGAATGCTGCCTTGCACAAAAGAGCTCTCAGAAGACCTACGATTAAGAATTGTTGACTTGCATAAAGCTGGAAAGGGTTATAAAAGTATCTTCAAAAGCCTTGCTGTTCATCAGTCCACGGTAAGACAAATTGTCTATAAATGGAGAAAGTTCAGCACTGCTGCTACTCTCCCTAAGAGTGGCCATCCTGTAAGGATGACTGCAAGAGCACAGCGCAGACTGCTCAATGAGGTGAAGAAGAATCCTAGAGTGTCAGCTAAAGACTTACAAAAGTCTCTGGCATATGCTAACATCCCTGTTAGCGAATCTACAATACGTAAAACACTAAACAAGAATGGATTTCATGGCAGGATGCCACAGAGGAAGCCACTGCTGTCCAAAAAAAAATTGCTGCATGTTTACAGTTTGCACAAGAGCACCTGGATGTTCCACAGCAGTACCGGCAAAATATTCTGTGGACAGATGAAACCAAAGTTGAGTTGTTTGAAAGAAACACACAACACTATGTGTGGAGAAAAAGAGGCACAGCATACCAACATCAAAACCTCATCCCGACTGTGAAGTATGGTGGTGGGGGCATCATGGTTTTGGGCTGCTTTGCTGCATCAGGGCCTGGACGGATTTCTATCATTGAAGAAAAAATGAATTCCCTAGTTTATCAAGACATTTTGCAAGAGAACTTAAGGCCATCTGTCCAGCAGCTGAAGCTCAACAGAAGATGGGTGTTGGAACAGGACAAGGACCCAAAGCATAGAAGTAAATCAACAACAGAATGGCTTAAACAGAAGAAAATACGCCTTCTGGAGTGGCCCAGTCAGAGTCTGGACCTCAACCTGATTGAGATGCTGTGGCATGACCTCAAGAAAGCGATTCACACCAGACATCCCAAGAATATTGCTGAACTGAAACAGTTCTGTAAAGAGGAATGGTCAAGAATTACTCCTGACCGTTGTGCACGTCTGATCTGAACTACAGGAAATGGTTGGTTGAAGTTATTGTTGCCAAAGGAGGTTCAACCAGTTATTAAATCCAAGGGTTCACAAAATTTTTCCACCTGCACTGTGAATGTTTACATGGTGTGTTCAATAAAAACATGGTAACATTTAATTCTTTGTGTGTTATTAGTTTAAGCAGACTGTGATTGTCTACTGTTGTGACTTAGATGAAGATCAGATCACATTTTATGACCAATTTGTGCAGAAATCCATATCATTCCAAAGGGTTCACATACTTTTTCTTGCAACGGTATATATATATACATACACACACACAGAGCGTATTGAGTGTACACTATATATCAGAGCATTCAGGGTGTACATATGGTATATAGTACACTTGACCTGGTGTATTAAAATATGTACAGCCCAGTATATATATATATATATATATATATATATATATATATATATATACATATATATACACAGCATATTGAGTATACACTATATATCAGTGCATTCGGAGGTCTACAGCATATAGCACAATACTTGACCTGGTGTCTTTAAATATATACAGTCTAGTGTATACAGATATATATGCAGCATATTGAGTGTACACTATATATCGGTGCATTCGGGGTTACGTATGGTATATAGTACACATGACCTGGTGTATTAAAATATATACAGCCTGATATATATATATATATATATATATATATATATATAAATATATATATATAAATATATATACACACACACACAGCATATTGAGTGTACACTATATATCGGTGCATCAGGCCCCGTTCCTCCGTCCAACAAGAGTAACTGCAAGGGTTTACAGTGTTCTGGCACCGCCAGCACCCAAGGCCCAATTTTTCGCCACCTGTTTGACTGGGGCCTTTCGTCACAATTTGTAAACTAATTTACAACATCAGGCCCTGTTCCTCCGTCCAACAAGAGTAACTGCACGGGGTTACTGTGTTCTGGCACCGCAAGCACCCAAGTCCAATTTTTCACAACCTGTTTGACTGGGGGATTTTATCACAATTTTTAAATGAATTTACAACCGCAGGGCCAGTGCCAAAATTTAAAAAAAATGATGTGGGGGTCCCTCCCAAAAACCAAAGCAGGCCCTTCAGGTCTGGTATGGATTTTAAGAGGAACCCGGTACCAAACTTAAAAAAAATGGCGTGGGGCACCACCAAAATCCAAACCAGACCCTTATCCAAGCACGCAGCCCTGGCATGGCAGGAGGGGGTGGGGACAAGCGAGCGTTCCCCTCAAACCATACCAGGCCACATGCCCTCAACATGGGGAGGATGCTTTGAGGTCGCCCCAAGCACCTTGTCCCCATGTTGATGGGGAGAATGGCCTCATCCCCTCAACCCTGGTCAGTGGTTGTGGGGGTCTGCGGGCAGGGGGTTTAGCAGAATCTGGAAGCCCTCTTTAATAAGGGGGCCCCAAGATCCTGACCCCCCATGTGAATAGGTATGGGGTACATTGTACCCCACCTATTCACCAAAAAATGAGTGTAGTGGTAAAAAAAAAACAAGAGGCAGTTTTTGACAAGTCCTTTATTGTTTAAAATAGCTCTTTCTTCTTTCTTCCTCCATCTTCTCCTGGCCTGGTCCTTATTCTGGTCTTCTGCTTCTTCTTTTAGTCTTCTTGCTTTCTCTCCTCGTCTTCAATCATCATCTTCTCTTCTTCTTCTTTCACTGCCACCACTCTCCCTGCTACTGCAGCCTGGCCCCTGCGCGGAAGGGGGAGAGTTCACTCAGTTACATCACTGGGTGGCCCCGCCCCTTCTACTGAGTGACTGAGTAACTGAGTAAACCCTCCCCCTTCTGATGTCATGTGATGTCAGAGGGGGTGGTCACCCATTTATGTCATCGGGCGGCCCTGCCCCTTCTTATAAAAGAACTGTCATTGTGAAGACCGCCCATTCTGGGAGACGCGCAGGGGCCAGGCTGCAGCAGCAGGGAGAGCGGCGGCGGTGAAAGAAGAAGATGATGATTGAAGACGAAGAAAGGAAGCAAGAAGACTAAAAGAAGAAGCAGAAGGCCAGACGAAGGATCGGGCCAGGAGAAGATGGAGGAAGAAAGAAGAAAGAAGAAAAGAGCCATTTTACACAATAAAGGACTTGTCAAAAACTGCCTCTTGTTTTTTTACCACTACACTCTTTTTTTGGTGAATGGGTAGGGGTACAATGTACTCCATACCTATTCACATAAGGGGGTGGGATCTGGGGGTCCGCAGACCCCCACAAGCACCAGCCAGGCTTGTCGGGAAAAGACTCTTGTACCCATCAACATGGGGACAAGGTGCTTTGAGGTGGGGGGGGAGCCCCAATCCCCCAAAGCACCCATACTCCCCATGTTTAGGGCATGTAGCCTGGTATGGTTCAGGAGGGGTGCGCTTGCCTGTCACCCACATCCTAACTGGCCAGGGCTGCATGCTCAGATAAGGGTCTGGTTTGGATTTGAGGGGGAACCCCACGTCAATTTTTTTAAAATTTGGCGCGTGGTTCCCCTTAATATCCAAACAAGACCCGAAGAGCCTGGTTTGGACTGGGGGGACCCCATACACTTTTTTTTAGCAATTTTATTTTGTATTTTGCCGGGAACCGGCAATACATTACAGCCGCAATCTTAAATGACAATTTTTCCTATGGAAATATCATTTTGCTCTGGCTATGTTCTGCACCTCACAGAGATGCACCCTTTTACACACTGACTAAGGGGACCCCCAGGCACAATATTTAAAGGAATTTTTCTTTTTATTTCACTTTAAGCATTATTAAAATCACTGCTCCTGAAAAAACGATTAATTTTAAAACTTTTTTTTTCATTGATACATGTCCCCTAGGGCAGGCCCCGGGTCCCCATACACTTTTTAGGGTAATAACATTGCATATAAGCCTTTAAAATGAGCACTTTTGATATTTTATATTCGGTTCCATAGACTTTAATGGTGTTCGAATGTTCGCCCAAACTTTTTGTGTGTTCGCATGTCCTGGTGCAAACCGAACCAGGGGGTGTTCGGCTCATCCCTATTATAATAAAGAGCAGATGGCAACTTTTTATACAAGTGGCTTAACAAACACTTTGAGAAAGTGAAGGAAAGGTGGTGTGGCGCTGCTGTGTGGTAAAAAAGGTACTATAGGCTGCTGCCCCCACTAAAACCAGCCAAAAAGACTAGTTGCAGTGAATGAATAATTAAGTGAAACAGTGGGTTGGCGCTGCCTAAGCAGGTGAAGTGCTAGAAAGTAAAGAAACGTGGGTGTGCTGAAAGATATCAGTGAGTGGCACAATGTTGCCCTCTGGTGGTGAATATACACAAACAAAAAAAAACTGTAATTGTGTGAATGCTCATGTGAGAGCGATGTGAGTGAACTAAATAATAGATAATGGGTGTGCGTGAGCAGGGTCAGTGGTGGCCCGAAGGGACCCCCTCCGTTCGTGACACAAAACCCCACTCACCACTTGAGAACGAACGTGTCCACATGTAAAATACAAATATGCGTGGTGTAGGGTATCAAATATGCAAAACAACTGGAAAAATTGTAAAAATTGTAGTAACTCACAGTACTGTGAGTTACTACAATTTTTCCAGTTGTTTTGCATATTTGATACCCTACACCACGCATATTTGTATTTTACATGTGGACACCGCCACTACGCCGGATTGGATCTTAAAACCAGTGGCTGGAAACCTTTATACGTTCGTTCTCAAGTGGTGAGTGGGGTTTTGTGTCACGAACGGAGGGGGTCCCTTCGGGCCACCACTGACCCTGCTCACGCACACCCATTATCTATTATTTAGTTCACTCACATCGCTCTCACATGAGCATTCACACAATTACAGTTTTTTTTTTTTTGTTTGTGTATATTCACCACCAGAGGGCAACATTGTGCCACTCACTGATATCTTTCAGCACACCCACGTTTCTTTACTTTCTAGCACTTCACCTGCTTAGGCAGCGCCAACCCACTGTTTCACTTAATTATTCATTAACAAACACTTTAACCACTTAAGGACCGGAAGGATTTCCAGCTTTAGGACCGGAGCCCTTTTTGCGATTCGGCGCTGCGTCGCTTTAACTGAAAATTGCGCGGTCGTGTGATGTTTAACCCAAACGAAATTTGCGTCCTTTTTTCCCCACAAATAGAGCTTTCTTTTGGTGGTATTTGATCACCGCTGCGTCATTTCTGATCACCGCTATAATCAAAAGAAGAGCGACAATTTTGCAAAAAAACCCAAATTTCTTACTTTTTGCTAAAATACAAATCCAAAAAAAAATATAAAAAACATTTTTTTCACCGTTTTTGGCCGATTTATATTCTTCCTCATATTTGCGATAAAAAAAATTGCAATCTTCGTTTATTGATTGGTTTGCGCAAAAGTGGCCGCGTTTACGGAAGATGAGAATTCATTTTTGGGGTTTTTATTTTTTTATTTTTTTACTAGTAATGGCGGCGATCTGCGATTTTTAGCAGTACTGCGATATTTCAGCAGACATGTCGGACGATTTCGACACTTTTTTGGGACCATTGGCATTTATACAGCGATCAGTGCTATAAAAATGCACTGATTACTGTGTAAATGTCATTGGCAGTGAAGGGGTTAACCTGCAGGGGGCGCTCTAAGGGTTAACTATGTTCCCTGGGCGTGTTCTAACTGTATGGGGGACTGCCCTATCTGGGGAAGGGAAGTGGTCACAGCCTTCGTATACAGGAAGGCTGTGATCACAGCCCTTCCCCCTTCACAGAACGGAGGTCCGTGTTTACTTACACGGACCTCCGTTCTTTCACTCCGGGGGGGCATCGCAGGTGGCCGGCGGCAATCCCTGGCCCTCCCCGGACACAGTGAGCGCGCGGGCGCGCCTCCGGCGGCACGCGCACGCTCACTGTGCGCGATCTGGCGGCCGCCATCATATGACGGCGATTCACCTTACAGCGCCACTTTGCCGCCGTCAATTGCCGATTGACGGTCGGCAAGTGGTTAACGTTAGCTTTCCAATGCCTGCCAATGTTTTGGGATCAGGTGTTTTGCTGCAGTTATTAAATGTGGTATTATCATTCTCTTATATTGTTTTATTGTAAGTTTGGTATTATGTAATAAATATGTTTCTGGATTTGTAGGCATATCTACTCCCATCATTTTTGGATCTGTTGTATCACTTCTTGCCAAAATTTCAGTATTTTCAAGCACTCCCACCATATATTTGTCATTGTTCCTCTTTTCCCACACCCTCTCCAGCAAAGCGATGTTTTCTCCTTTGGATATTTGTGTGCTTGGATAGGTCTGATATACACCTCCTAACTTTCTGAGACGGGAATGAGGGACAACTATTACCAAAAGTATGTAGGCATCAGACACACCCCCTGCCACGCCCCCTTAAAGGAGAATTATACAAAAAAAATTAGTTAAACCCACAAGTGCTTTTTTACCACTACTATTCCTTTATATTGACTTTTTAAATGTACACATGCACCAATTTAGAAATTGGATGAAAGGTTTAGCCTTGTAAAAAAATTTTGATAGATAAATAGTGCATTTTATATATAGATATATGCATTAGACCAAAATGAGGGACATATGAAGAGCAATGGGGGATGGATGGACATTGTTCCCAATGAGGGACAGTCCCTCCAAATCAGGGACAGTTGGGAGGTATGCTTATATATTATCTTGACAGACATTTATAATTCATTTCTATCGTGTTTATATCTATTGCTGTTCCATCTGCTAATTTCAACAGTTTCTTTTTATCTTGCACCAAGTTCTGCTTCCCACCTGTCCAAGAAATGTGGTACCAATGGTTCCGACCTTAGAGTAAGAATCTTATAAATCTGGGAAATTCCGGCCTTGGCGCTTCCTGTAAGTTGAGAAATTTTTCAAATGGTAATAAGATTTCTCCTGATCTTATTGGATGTGGCAGTGTCTCTATAAAATGCCTTAATGTCTTGACGATATCTTAGATAATCTTAGATCATCTATCACTAGTAATTCCTTCTTGTGTCTTAAAGTGGTTGTAAACTCTTTACAACCACTTTAACCTACAGGTGAGCCTATAATAAGGCTTACTTGTAGGCGCCGTTAATATCTCCTAAACCTGTACAGTTTAGGTGATATACACTGTACTCACATGTGCCAACATCATCGACACATACACAGTGAAGATACTGTGCTGTTTCTTCACTGACATTGTGCCGCGATTGGTGGATGCCACGTGCACATGCAGGATTAACATCATGTGACTCTGGCCAGTTACAGTGCCGGTGTCTGCAGCCCCAGAAGGAAGAGGGGCAGTGATGAATGCAGCCTGGAGTGGGGACATTGCGGGCTTCCAATGCAGGTCAGTGACACATAATGTGCTAGTATATGATGCACACTAGCCCATTATGTTTTTACTTTGCAGGGTAATAAAGAGGAAGTAAAACTCTTCAGGCTTTACCTCCTCTTTAATTCCTGGATTGTTTATATCTCTCCCTCTTTCATAATATCCTTTAATCATGCATTTTTATCCTTTATCCATGCTACACATCAGTGGCGGCCTGCCCATAGGGAGCGCCCGGGTGCCGCTCCCCCCACAAAAAGAAGAAAAAAAATAGAAAAAAACCCAAAAAAGTCCCCTTTAAAAAAAAAAGTTTGTTTAGGTTTAACATTGTGCAGTGCAGTGTGTTTGGGCGCCAGACACAGTGCACTATGGGAAGCGTGATGTCGCTGCAATCACATGATTGCAGGCATCATGCTTCAATGGCAGGGTTTAGTCCTGCCTTGAGGCACTTTGCTCTGCGCAAACACTGATTCGCTAACCGAGTGTCAATCAATCACCACCGTCCACTAGATGGCGGTGAATAATCTCGGAGGAGCCGTCGCCTCACTTCCGGCCGTGCAGAGAGAAGCTGGAAGTGACGCGACAGCTCCTCTCCCCAGAGTTTCACATGAGGAGCGAGGAGCAGAGAACGTGCGTGCCAGAACTCCCCAGAAGCATTGCATTTGCAGGCAGACTCAGAGTGCATTGAACTTTTGTTTTGAAGACCTGACCTATCCTCCCTTGGAGTGGACTCTTTCTCTTTGTGAGAGGTAAGATAATTGCGGGTGCTGCCTTAGGTTACCAACATTATCTTAGGGCCTTTTTGGAGTGCACCCTGTGACCCTGGATCTGGGGCATCTCTAGGGTTTTGGGGTTGCTGTGGGTTGAAGGGCTAGCCATCATGGTTGGAATGGTCTTGATCTCACTCCTCCTGCTGCAGCATGCTCAGTCTCACCACTCCTGCTGCATTATGCGCAGTCTCACCCCTTCTGCTGCAGTATGCACAGTCTCACCCCTTCTGCTGCAGTATGCACAGTCTCAAGGAGGCATGAGACTGCGCATGCTGCAGCAGGATGGGTGAGACTGTGCATACTGCAGCAGGAGTGAGACTGTATATACCCCTGTGGTGATGCCTGTATATACCCCTCTGGTGATGCCTGCCTATACCCCTCTGGTGATGCCTGCATATACCCCTCTGGTGACGCCTGTATATACTCGTCTGGTGATGCCTGTATATACTCCTCTGGTCATGCTGTATATACCCCTCTGGTGATGCCTGTATATACTCGTCTGGTGATGCCTGTATATACCCCTCTGGTCATGCTGTATATACCCCTCTGCTGATGCCTGTATATACTCGTCTGGTGATGACTGCTTATACTTGTCTGGTGATGCCTGTATATACCACTCTGATCATACTGTATATCCTCCTCTGGTCATACAGTATATACCCCTCTGGTAATGCTGTATATACTCCTATCTGGCAATGCTGTATATACTCCTATCTGGCGATGCTGTATACCCTATCTAGTGATGCTGGGCTGTATACTCCTGACACAATCGGTGGAATCTATAATCTATGAGAAGTGGGAGGGGCCAAAATGAAGGATGGGGTCTGCCACCCCCCATCCTAAAATTTCACCAACTGCCACTGCTACACATAGTGTCTCATTCCCTGGAAGAAAATAGTTTGCCCCTGTGAGTGGTATTAGTGGTGAATTGTACCCCTACCCATTCACCTGAAAAAGAGTGTAAAAAGGCTCTTCTCCCTCTCTGGCGTCTTCTCTCTTATGCTCTTTTCCAGGGCCTTCTTTCTTCTGAGGGGTCTTCTGCTCTTTTGCCACTGCCTTCTCCGCTGTCTTCTCCCTGTTTTCTTTCCCATGTTGACACAACGCGATCTCCCGGACTAATGCTGTATCTGTGCTCTGCATTTACTTATATTGGCATGGGGCTGCCGCCATCTGGAGGCCCCGGCCCTTTATGACATCACCACCCATCATGCCTCAGGTGGTGACATCATTTCCTTTGTCTGTGTATTAAATCCCATATCTTAAATACATTCATTGTTAATTCGCTTGTGACCTTCGAGAAATTATGATGCTGTTGTGACCCCCATATCCCCTTATTCAGTTGTGTATTACTTTCCATTTTAAGCCCACTTTTCCCATGTGAATTAAATATCCAATCTATAACTTGTGATAACAAAACTGCATTGTAATATCTTTTACATTGTGATAAAGCTTCAGTCTATTTTATCTTTACTCAGTACTGCAAATTGTATTCTCATTTTTTTGTGCTGCCATATGAACATAAGTATAATTTTCTTTATTGTCTTACAATACAGCTGTGGCACATGTACTTTATAGGGAGCATCTGAAATCTATAGAAAACCTTTGGAAAGATTCCCATCTTTATAATATTTATAAGTCCTATCCAGCAAAGAGGCCTCATTGATATTTTTTTATTTCCTCTTTAATCTCATTTAATAATGGGATATAATTAATTAGATACAGATCCTTTCGAGATGTTGATAATATTATACCTAAGTATTTTAATTTTTTCTGCCATGTGAACGGAAACTCTTCTTGTAATTGTTGTTCATCTTTCTTATCCATATTAATATTTAAGATTTCAGGCTTTGATGGGTTAATTTTTAAGTAGGATAATTTTCCATAATCTTTCAATGATTTCATTATATTTGGTAATGTTGTTCTTGGGCTGAAGACATAAAACAAGATATCACCCGCATATGCTGCCACTTTATGTTCCTCTTTTCCTACCTTCACTCCTTTTATGTCTACACTATTTCTAAGGCCTCATGCACTCAGGACATTTAAAAGCAACGAGCTGTAAAGTTGGTACCGACGTCAGGACAAACGCCCATTAAAAACACTTTTATCAGCGTTTTACATTGGCGTCAATGTGTGTTTTTTCATGCTAGCTTTAAGTTGCATTTCTCTGTCTCTATTCAAAATCAATAGTATCCTATTCAAGACCATTGATTTGAATAGAAGTCGCAACAGAAGTCGGATCACAATGACCGAATTGCGGTACGACTTTTGCATGGGGTTCCCCCAAAACAATACCAGACCCTTCAGTCTGGTATGGATTTTAAAGGGAGCCAAAAAAATGGCGTGGGGTCCTCGCAAAAATCAATGCCAGACCCTTATCGCAGCACGTAGCCTGGCAGGCCAGGAAAGGGGGTGGGGACAAGCGAGCGCCCCCCTCCTGGATCATACCATGCTGCATACCCTCAACATGGGGGGTGGGTGCTTTGGGGCAGGGGGGCACTGAGCCCCCCCACCCCAAAGCACTTTGTCCCCATGTTGTTGATGACAAGGGCCTCTTCCTGAAAACACTTGTCGATGGTTGTTGGGGTCTGTGGACGGGGTGCTTATCAACATATGGAAGCCCCCTTTAACAAGGGAGCCCTCCACCCTATATGAATGAATATGGGGTACATTGTGCCCCTACCCATTCACCTGAAAAAAAAAGTGTAAAAAAAAAACAAACTGCACAGGTTTTTAAAATATATTATTAAATCAGCTCTGGCGTCTTCTCCCTCTCCGGCATCTTCTTTCTTCTGCTCTTTTGCGGGGTCTTCTTTCCTCTGAGGGGTCTTCTAATGTCTGCTATTTTGCCGCTGTCTTCTCCCTCTGCTCCCTCTTATATTGCCATGGGGTGGGGCCACCCACTGACGTCATCCGGAGATACCGCCCCCTTATGATGTCACCACCTGAGGCATGATGGGTGGTGATGTCATAAAGGGGCAGGGTCTCCAGATGGCAGTAGCCCCATGCCAATATAAGTAAATGCAGAGCCCGGATACAGCATTAGTCCAGGAGATTGCGTTGTGTCGACATAGTAAAGAAAACAGAGGGAGAAGACAGAGGAGAAGGCAGTGGCAAAAGAGCAGAAGACCCCTCAGAAGAAAGAAGGCCCTGCAAAAGAGCATAAGAGAGAAGATGCCAGAGAGGGAGAAGAGCCTTTTTACACTCTTTTTCAGGTGAATGGGTAAGGGTACAATGTACACCATACTCATTCACATAGTGTGGGGGGGCCGGGATCTGGGGGCCCCCTTGTTAAAGGGGGCTTCCAGATTCTGGTAAGCTCCACCCCTCAGACCCCCATGACCACTGGCAAGGGTTGTCGGGAAGAGGCCATTGTCCTCATAAACATGGGGGACAAGGTGCTTAGGGATGCGGTGCAGGGCCCCTCTGCCCCAAAGCACCCATCACCGCATGTTGAGGGCATGTAGCCTGGTATGGTCCCCTTTTCCTGGCCTGCCAGGCTGCATGCTTGGATAAGGGTCTGGTATTGATTTTGGTGGTTCCTCTTAAAAATTTGACGGTGGCAGTCTGGCTCAATAACACAAATCACCTTCACCTGACGGCTGCTGCAAGATCGAGCATTGTGGGTGCATGTGCTCACTGTGTAAGTGGGGGAGCCAGGGAGTGGGTAGGGTGGACTCGATGTCTGCTGGCTACATGCGATTGCTCCCCCGCAGTGACAGAATGGGGACTCGTGTATGTAAACATACAGATCTCCATTCTGACAGGGGAGAAGGAATGTGGTCGTATGTTCTTTGTATGTGGGAGCAGCGATTACTCTCCTCCCCCAGTCAGCCCAGCCCCCACACAGTTAGTAACCCCTACCTGGCCAGTGACATTTATACAGTTATAAGTGTTTTTTTAGCTGTGATTGCTGTATAAATGCCAGTGGTCCCAAAAAAGTGTCAAGTGTCCGATATGTGTGCTGCAATATTGCAGTCCTGCTAAAAATTGCATATTGCCATCATTACTAGTAAAAATAAATAAATAAAAACGCCATAAATGAATTCAATTGTTCATAAATGCAGCAACTTTTGTGCAAACAAATCAATATACGCTGATTGCGATTTTTTTTTACTAAAAATATGAGGAAGATATATATCGGCCAAAACTGAGGAATAAATTAGGTTTCTATATTTTTTTTTTGATATTTATTATAGCAAAAAGTAAGAAATCTTGTGTTTTTTTTGCAAAATTGTCGCACTTTGTTTGTTTATATCATAGCGGTGATCAAATACCACCAAAAGAAAGCTCTATTTGTGGGGAAAAAAGGACAACAATTTTGTTTGGGTACAACGTCAAACGACCACGCAATTGCCAGTTAAAGTGACGCAGTGCCGAATAGCAAAAAGTGCTCTGGTCATAAAGGCAGAAGTGGTTAAAATCCATACCAGAAGGGTCTGGTATCATCTTGCAGGGGAGCCCGATGCAATTTTTTTATGCAAGGTTCCCTTTCAAGATCCTCAGCACACAAGTCGCACCGCAAGTCGGATCATTATGATCCGACTTCTGGTGTGACTTTTATTCAAATCAATGGGCTCCCATAGGGAACCCTTGATTTTCAATAGAGACAGAGAAACTCCTCTTAGAGGCTTAGTGCTGTGTAGACAACGTTAAGTCACTTTTTTTAGCGTTAGAACGTTTTTACAGCTGAAAATATCTCTCAGAACCCACTGGTCTTGGGTTTTTTTCACAGCTCAAAAACGCCAAAGCCAAAAACAGTTGACAACAGCCTATGTGTGCATGAACACATAGGATAACATGGAGACATAGGATAATATGAACACATAGGATAACATGAACACATAGGATAACATGGAGACATAGGATAATATGAACACATAGGATAACATGAACACATAGGATAACATGAACACATAGGATAACATGGAGACATAGGATAACATGGACACATAGGATAACATGGAGACTTAGGATAACATGGACACATAGGATAACATGAACACAT
>BLSH010257445.1:85246-107082 GCA_018402905.1 Glandirana rugosa | reverse complement strand
GAATTTTATCCATATTTGTTTTGACTCCTTACCTTTGTTTGATGTTATATTTTCTTTCCAGATAATTTCATCTGATTATTTAATTTATATTCTTTATGATTTTATAATAAAAGAATATTTAAAATTACAATACTTGCCTACATTTATTTAACAAAATGGAAATTTAGAATTGGGCAATTACATTCAAAATCAAAGTGACATGTTCAATTCTAGGAATTCACATATTTCTGAGCTTATAATAGTGAGAAAATGGTAAATAGAAGAAAAGAGATTGAAATTTGTGCAAATTCTAGTAATATCACTACAGTACAGCTGACTTTTATGACATTAGTATCATGTGTACCACTAGCAAGGTGCATCTTCGTTATTATCCCATTGAAAAAGATGCTAATGTGCGCCACATTTCACTATTTGAATGGAATTGTCAAAATCAAATAGAATCTGCAACTGTGAAACTGAAGCCTAGTTGTACACGAACGGACACTTCCGCCCGTTCCGGACTTGGCGCATGCGTGTTTAGCACAATACAACTTTGTTGAACACAGCTGCTCTACACACGACTCAACGGTCGTATGCGAGCTTGTTGACACGGCCAAGTTTTCTAGTCTGCACATACAACTCCCACGAATGACCGTCGTACGTTCAACTGTTGAAAGCGCCACCACAGACGATCGATTCTGCATGCAACAGTCGTGAGTACGACGTGTTGAACACGATCGTCGTCCCGTGTGTACGAGCCATTACAGGTCTTTGAGCGTCAGAATTCTAGCTGATAGACAGGTGTTCAAATACTTATTTGCAGCTGTATCATACAAATAAATAGTTTAAAAATCATATATTGTGCTTTCTGGATTTTTTTTTTAGATTATGTCTCTCACAGTGGACATGCACCTACGATGAAAATTTCAGACCCCTCCATGATTTCTAAGTGGGAGAACTTGCAAAATAGCAGGGTGTTCAAATACTTATTTTCCTCACTGTATATATGGAAACCACAGAAAATTCTAGTCCATAAACTGTTGCCAAATCATGGGTAAAAAAATCTTCATAGTTTCATGTGTGTCATCCTTATGCCAAAATCCATGCATAAAAACAAGAACAAAACAATCTTGATATATCCGTGACTCCTTTAGAATAACACCCAGTGTGTTCCTCCACCAAGCTCACTAAATGGACTCACCAGACGGAATAGCTGGTCTCTCTAAGAACCAGCAATCACATTTCGTTTAACCATCCAGTCAGTCTCCGCTATCCACCATGGGCTCTAATATGCTCCGACCGTCATGTGGAAAAGAAGGAAAAGGAAGCTCCCATAGCGTAAAACCATACTTAAAAAAATATTTATTCAATAAAAACAAGGTTACACTCACATGTACATAGTGTCCACCTGACACTAAGGATTATTCACAAACACGTGTCCCCGATCGGCTATGGCTTGTCTCAGGATCCCACAAGCCGCAAGCGAACGATCGTGGGTGGCGCGTTCATCAGCAAACGGTCTGACCCAGCCCTACGTACGTTTCGTCAGAACGACGTCTTCACCGCCCCGTATCGGCCATAGCCGATCGGGGACACATGTTTGTGAATAATCCTTAGTGTCGGGTGGACACTATGTACATGTGAGTGTAACCTTGTTTTTATTGAATAAATATTTTTTAAGTATGGTTTTACGCTATGGGAGCTTTCTTTTCCTTCTTTTCCACATGACGGTCAGAGCATATTAGAGCCCACGGTGGATAGTGGAGACTGGCTGGATGGTTAAACGAAATGTGATTGCTGGTTCTTAGAGAGACCAGCCATTCCATCTGGTGAGTCCATTTAGTGAGCTTGGTGGAGGAACACACTGGGTGTTATTCTAAAGGAGTCACGGATATATCAAGATTGTTTTGTTCTTGTTTTTTTGCATGGATTTTGGCATAAGGATGACACACATGAAACTATGAAGATTTTTTACCCATGATTTGGCAACAGTTTATGGACTAGAATTTTCTGTGGTTTCCATATATATATGGTTTATTCATTTATCACTTTGAGTTATTCTGTCACTTTGAGCACTATTGCACTTTTTTGCATATATTTGCACAGTTTTTGAGATATTTCTTTCAGGTTCATTTCACTTTGCAATAATGTATTAATCATGGTTAAGAGTTTATGAAATAGCAGATTGCACAGATTTGGTCTGTGAGGATCACGGGAGATTCTGTGACCTTCACATACCTATATTGTACTGACAACATTTTTTTAATTGACTGGTAGACAACAACATCATAAGGTTTAGAGGGCAGTAGTTTCACCATCATAGCATTTTTGTGCTGCCCACCCCAATTTCATACCATACAATTCACGTCCAGGGACTCTTTCTCTGGACTTTTTTGGGCTAGCTGCAATTCTGTCTAGGTGAATTTTTAATAAGGTGGAGTTGCCCGCCTCCTGTTTAATTCAACCCAAGGATATCCATTAGCGCCGTGTACAACATATTGTTTTGGCACTTCTAAGATGGGACTTTATCACATTCACAGGAGGAGGAGATAAAGGCAGATATTCTACGGATTGTGGCTTTGGGCTGTCCATACTTCTATCAGGTGTCCTTTGGTGAGATAGCGATAAGTGTGGATATCGCTTCTTCAACATAATTTGGTATTCCTGTAATCGTTTTCGTGCCACAGATTCCTTATGTAGCCTAATAAAAAAACAAAAAAACACAAGAATCTTTATTTCAGTTTATGGAGTTCAGTTTTATTGCACCTGGAGAAGAGTTGCTGTTGTGCACCACCAGCTGCGGTTCAGTCTTGATATAGCACTAGCCAGGTGACAATTGCCAGCTTCTGGGATCAGCTGAACTAGTAAAAGTGCCTATACACACACACACACACACATATTCACATATGCATGCAAAGAAATTACCTGTTCTGCTCAACAAGACATTTCTGATACTCTTGAATCATTTGAATGTGCAGATTTTCAGCAGACCCATGGGCCTCCGAAACAGAAGGCTCCTATAGTAACACACAAGAGGACATTAACACTATACTCTTGACCTAAGTCTTATATTCAGAAAAACTGATAACATTGCTAACTATATTCACACCCATGCACTGTAAAACTGCAGTCCAAATATGACCCAGGTCTGCAAATAGCATCGTCATCACGCAGCTTGCTGATGAAATCAATTTAACCTCTTGCTTATTGGGCACTTAAAGTACATTCAGTGGAAGATACTTTTTGGTGAAGGGCACTGTTAAAGTGAAACTAAAGTCTCTCTTTTTTTTTTTTTTTTTAACCACCTCAGCCCTGAAAGGATTTACCCCCTTCCTGACCATGACCAGAGCACTTTTTTTCATTCGGCACTGCATTTATTTATTTATTTCAGGTACTTATATAGCGCCGTCAATTTATGCAGCACTTTACATATATATTGTACATTCACATCAGTTCCTACCCTCAAGGAGCTTACAATCTAAGGATCTCTTTAAATGACAATTGCCCTGTCGTGCGACGCTGTACCGAAACAAAACTGACATCCCTTTTTTCACACAAATAGAGCTTTCTTTTGGTGGTATTTGATCACCTCTGCGGTTTTTATTTTTTGCCCTATAAACAAAAACTATGGAAATTGATTTATGGTGTTTCTATTATTACTTTTTTTTTTTCTAGCAATGGCAGCGATCTGCAATTTTTAATTGGGAATGCGACATTGCGGCGGACATGTTGGACATTTTTGACACCTTTTTTGGGGCCAATGACATTTATACAGCTATCAGAAATTTAAATATCCACTTATTACTGTATAAATGTCATTGGCAGGGAAGGGGTTAACCTGTAGGGGGTGATCACGGGGTTAACTGTGTTACCTCACTGTGTTCTAACTGTGGGGGGGGGGGGGGGGCTGGCCGGGACATAACAGATCTCACTGATCCCGATCACAGGGATCAGTAGACCTGTCATGTCCCCCTTCATAGGATGGGAAACCACCGTGTTTATTGGCGGTTCCTCGTTCTGGCACTCTGTTAGATGATCGCGGGTCTCCGGCGGACATTGAGTCCGCCCGACCAGCAGGCACGCTCACGCAGTGTGCGGCAGACACGAGAGCGCGCAAAGGGGCGGACGTCAATTGACGGCGCCACGGCAAAGTAGTTCCTTGCTATAGCGCGGATCTGAAGTGGTTAAGAGGTTTCTGAGATTGTTTAAAATGTGGGTGTTGCATTTGACCTCCTTCTGTACTGCTTCAAGCTGCTTTTGCATTCCCATAGACATGAACAGTGGGGGGGGGGGGGATGGGGGAGCAGGTACAAGTGCAACTATGCAGGCTCTTAGTGTGAACGGCATCATCAGGCTCTTTATTTTCATTGACCTCTAGATGAAATTAAACATGCACAAACCCTTAAAGATCATGTACCAGTGAGGGCGAACCCTGGCAGCCCAGATGTTTTGGAACTATATTTCCCATGATGCTTATTGCACTCTGCAGTGTAGTTGAGCATCATGGAAACCGTGATTCCAAAACATCTGGGGTGCCAAGGTTCGCCAATACGGCCATATAAATTGAAGACCCAAAAAAAAAAAATCACACAGATTTTCACAGCAGGCTCAGTCTCAGGTGCTGATGGCCTATCCTCCTCTTCCTCTGCAGTCACACTGCTATCCTTTTCTATCTCTCCTCTTCCAGTGATCTGCATTTGTTGCTGTACCCTGCAGTATTCTTCCTCTAGAGCTCGTCTCTCTTCTTCCAGTCTTCTCAGTAACACCAGCTGTTCCATCTTTTGTCGCTCCAGGCCTTCCATCTGGAAAAACATTAGACGAGTTCAGTCTATCTGAAATAATAATAGATGGCTCTTGTGACCCCCTGGGATTCGCTTTTCAGAGGGGCAGTAAACAATGCTGCACATGTCAACAAGCCCTTAAAAGAAGTAACTCAGCAATTTTTACATATCCAGTGTGTACACTGATTATTATACGGGATTATTATTATACAGGATTTATATAGCGCCAGTAGTTTGCGCAGCGCTTTACAAAAATGAAGGCAGACAGTACAGTTACATCACAATTTGGTACAAGAGGAATCAGAGGGCCCTGCTCGTTAGAGCTTACAATCTAAGGCCTCATACACACGGGCGTATCTAAAAAAATAAACAAAACGTCGGGTCCAACGTCAAGGAAAAAAAGTCGACGTTTTTCGGCGTTATGCATTGGCGTTTTTGAGCGTTAGTGAGCGTCGGCGTCAATAGGCGTTTTTTTTAAAAAAATCATCCCTCTGCTAATTTTCAACCTAAAAACGTCGGCGTCAAAAAACGCCGGAAAACGCCGGTACAATATTAGGTGGCTTTTGTTGGCGTTTTGTGGCGTCGGCGTCAAAAAACATCAAAACGTTACAGCCTCAGAACGCGATGGCCATGTGTTCTACTTTCTGCTCACTAACGCCGACGCCACCTACAGCTCAAAAACGCCGACGTTTTTATGGGGCCATTGACTAACATGGAGAGCTGCAAAAAACGCCAGAAAACGCCGGCGTCAAAAAACGTCCGTGTGTATGAGGCCTAAGAGGGAGGGTCAATTGATACAAAAGGTAAAAGCTGTGGGGGATGAGCTGATGTAGAAAGAAATAGTATTGAGTAGAAGCAGGATAGGCTTCTTTAAAGAGAAAAGTTTTCAGGGATTGTCTAAAGATGGATAGATTAGAAGACAGTCGGACTGATTGGGGTAGGGAGTTCCAAAGGATGGGAGAAGCTCTCGAGAAATCCTGGAGGCGAGCATGGGAGGAGGTGACAAGGAAGCTAGAGAGCAGGAGGTCTTGGGAGGACCGAAGAGGGCAGCTTGGTTGGTATTTTGAGACTAGGTTAGAGATGTAGCTGGGGGCAGAGTTGTGGATTGCTTTTTAAATTATTGTTAGTACTTTGAATTTTATACGTTGGGTGAGGGGAAGCCAGTGGAGAGATTGGCAGAGAGGGGTGGAGGACACTGAGCGGTTGGCAAGGTAGAAAAGTCTTGCAGCAGCATTCATTATTGACTGAAGGGGGGATAATGTATGCAAAGGTAATCCAATGAGGAGAGAGTTGCAGTAGTCGAGGCGAGAGATAACCAGAGAGTGAATTAGGAGCTTGGTGGTGTCATTGGTTACAAAGGGACATATTCTAGCGATGTTGCGTAGGCCGAGGCGGCATGATTTGGACAGGGATTGGATGTGGTCTTGAAAGGACAGTTCAGAGTCTAGGGTTACCCCTAGCACCCTGGCATGTGGGGATACACTAATAGTTGTGCCATTGATCTTAACAGAGAAGTCAGGGGAAGGGGCACGTGGGGGAGGAAATATCATGAGCTCAGTTTTAGATAGATTCAGCTTGAGGAAGTGCTGTGACATCCAGGTTGATATGTCTGTTAGTAAGGCAGTGAACTGTGAGGAGACTGATGGGGTGAATTGAGGGGTAGAGAGATAGATTTGGGTGTCATCGGCATATAAATGATAGCGGAAGCCATGGGAGGTGATCAGCTGACCCAGGGAGGACGTGTAGATCAAGAATGGTAGGGGTCCAAGGACAGAACCTTGGGGGACCCCAATGGTAAAAGAAGTTGGAGAGGAGGAAGTGGAGTTGTAAGTGACACTGAAGGTGCGATGAGATAGGTAAGATTCAAACCAATGGAGAGCACAGCCATGGAGACCAAGCAAATTGAGTTTTTTGAGTAGGAGGGGGTGATCAACTGTATCAAAGGCAGCGGAGAGGTCCAAGAGTAAGAGTACGGAATAATGACCGTTGGTTTTTGCTGTTCGTAAGTCATTTGTGAGTTTTAGGAGGGCAGTTTCTGTGGAGTGGTGTGGACGAAATCCAGACTGAAGGGGATCAAGAAGGTTGTTTTCAGTGAGGTGGTCACTCAGTCGGTTGCAAACTAAACATTCAAGGATTTTGGAGGCAAAAGGGAGTAAGGAGATGGGTCTTAGGTTGTTAAGATTGGTGGGGTCCAGTGTGGCCTTTTTTGGTAGGGGAGTGACTAGTGCATGTTTTAGAGGGTTGGGGAAGATGCCAGTAGAGAGGGAGAGGTTGAAGAGTTAAAGAGTGTAGGATAGAGTCAGAGGGTGACTGTAGTAGTTGAGAAGAAACAGGGTCTAGGGTACAGGAGGTTAGGTGGGCGTTAGAGAGAAGTTTAGTGACTTCCTCTATAGTAGCTGGGCTAAATGAGTATTGATTGTGCAGGAGGACAAAGAGTATGATGGGAGTGAGAAATCTGTAGAGAGGAGATCTCGAGACGCATTGTATCAATCTTATTTTTAAAGTGATGAGCTATCTCCTGGGCAGTGAGCAAGTTGGTGGGTGGAGGTAATGGAGGATGAAGTAGAGCGTTAAAGGTAGAAAAGAGTTGACGGGGGCTCCGTGAGAGGTTGTTGATAAGAGTGATAAATTAGGTCTGTTTGGCAGTGTCAAGGCAGGAATGGTATTGTTGGAGGGCAGATTTATATTGGCTGATCTCAAGATATAGTAGAATAATCATATATTTATGTTTGCTCTGTACTTTTTTCACAATTAACACATAGATCTGTAACCAATTCAAAATGCTTGCATCAGTATGTCAGAAAACGTAGTTGGTGTCCTTGTTGACCTGCCATGAGGAAGTCAATAGCAGGATAGAAAGAAAAGTTTTGCTCAGTGACACTGCTAGACCTCTAAAATGATTAAAGTGGATGTAAACCCACCACCCACCCAGTATAAACTAATGATACAGTATTAATGTATATATACATGCAAGCCTCCTGCATCTATCCCTACCTTTCAAATGTCCTTCCTGTAAGCACTAGCAGCTCTGTAAAACTCTGAAATCAGAGCGTGTCTGTGTTTGGTGGGTGGAGTTGTGATGTCACAAGCCTCCCCACCCACCTCTATACTGAGACATTGAGGAGGGAGGGAGGGGGGAGTGTAAAACTTTCTCTGCTGTGTGAAGGAGATAAGCAAATTGCTTGTCACTCACAGAGCAAGGGGCGGATCGACTGTGTATTTCCCTGTTAGTCAGACTTTCTCTTCCTGAAAAAAGATAAGCTCATTACTCACAGTTGGATTAACTCTTTGTGGCAAGACTGGGCACAGATGATATGACATGCTATACTCTACCAGGCAGAATTTTTTTTTTTTTTTTTCGGGTTTACATCCACTTTAAGTCTGTTTATCTGTGCTTTTAAGAAGGAAGTGCAGCCTGCATATGTAACAGGCAGAGGTGTGAAGCTCCACCACTGGATTTTAGCTATACACTACAGGTGATACTCGAAAAATTAGAATATCCTGCAAAATTCATTCATTTATTTCAGTAATGCAACTTAAAAGGTGAAACTAATATATGAGATATATAAGGGGTAAATATTGCGCTTCTGGTGAATTTTATGTATGTAAAGCACAATTGCATAATTATAGTGAAAAAATAGTGCAGCGCTAACTCTAAAAATATAAAAATAAGTATAAATAAAAAGCTTCCACATTCACTGTATGAATCAATATATAAAAAACAAAGAGTAAAGTGCAACACATTTAAAGTGCTCAGAAATAATTGTAAACAGTCAATAACCAATATATAGTGTGTACCCAAAAAACACCTGTTAAGTGTCTATATTAAAAAGTCTTGCAATAAAGTATCAGTACTTAAAATCACAAAAAAGTCCAAACAACGTGTGCATAAAAACACACAAAAATCTTGATTGAAGACCGGTGTATGTCAATATCCAGAATTTATAAGCAACATGTAGACAGCGTATAGTGACCACCACCAATCTCTCAGTGTGAATCCACCACCAAATGTACCATGCGCTTACCAGAAGGTGAAGGATTTATATATGGATGTAATTATAGGCTGACACCCAACCATCCAGGACTGTGAATCCTCGCACAAGTCTTCCTCCTTCACTTATATCCTCCCAGTACTGGTGTGCAAAACTCCATCAAATGGTTTGGAACAGCATAATACCAGGGTATAAAATATTCTCCATAGTGTAATAACGCAAAGTTATTTTATTTAAAAAAGGTAAGGAAACACTTACATCAAAGAATAAAAGGGTGTGGATATGGGATGTCCCGCTAGCAACCCAATACCAATTAGGAACAAACATGGACTATCTCGGCACTCAGGGAAAACACGTTGTATGTAAAACGTATTTGAACAATTTATTTAGAGTAAGAAACATACATATTGATTTTGAATAACAGTATATTAAAAACATATATTTGTACAGCCCCTAATGGGGTTACACAGGGTGCCGTGTGTGGTCCTCTGGGGAGGCCCACAAGCCCAAATAGTACCAATTGCAGATAATTTCTGGTGCTCTCGACCGGTTTTGCGAGAATTCCGCTTCTTCAGGAGAGTAAACATCTAGAACATCTGTGACATTTGGAAACTATACATTAACACAAAAAATACAGTCAAACATTGTGAACAAGCTTATTTTAAAACAAAATATATATATGCATAATATGAAGCTGGGATGAGTTGGGGAATTTACTTACCCCAGAAGAGGTCGCATGCACCTCCAAGGGCCAAGGGCACGCCCAATTAGGGCTTTCCCCCGCGGCGGACATGGGGGACAAATGGAGCAAGGTAACTAGACATTTAAAAAATAAATAAAATATATATCATATATCAACCAAAATAATTTTTTGGTATAGAAGGATCCCAGTGGTAGAGAGAATGTAGTGTGCAGGGACTAAAGGAAAGAAGGGTAAGGGGGAAGGAGGGGGAATGAGGGATGGGGGATGGAGGGATGGGGGGGGGAAGGAAGAGGGAAAGAGGTGCATGTTATCTCTGGGGGAGCAGCGATGTAATGGACCGCTGCCGCTGGCTCCTTTTAATCCCCTGCACGGACCACGCCAAAATCACCAGCTACAGCTGGGTCCGGCGCGGCCGTGCCTGACCCCTCCCACAACGCGCGCACTGGGAGTGCACGTGTGAGGCCAATGGAAGCGCTCGGTCAACAAGATCAGCACAGTGGCGAAAGCGGGAGCGTTGCCTAGGCAACGCATCCGCAAACAGAGGGGTCACATGCCCGCCGCTCGGGGACAACCGTCCCTAGCCATGGAAGGTGCAACCTAGATGGGGAAAAAAGTAAATGAAAAAAAGGGAAAAGTACTTAAGCATGGGCAGCGCAGACAAGCAAAAGAATTTAATGAGGTGAAAAACAATCATGGGGGGCGAGATAACTATATGGTATATTCTGGGATTATACCAAGAAAAACAGTGACCAATAAAGTCCACAGTATGTGGACCAGACAAGAAGTATAATATATGCAATGAATATGCTATATTCAAGTTAATTGAAACAGGAGGGCGATATGCCAAAAGGACCAGCTTGAACCTAATCCCTGATGGAAAGGGACCCCCCCATATGTAAGTTCCCCCCATAGATTTTAAAGGAAAGGTTTATAGGTATGTACTTCATTTATACCAGGTGGAATATTTGCCCCTAAACGTTCAATCCATAAAGTTTCCCGTTGTAGGATCCGGCGATCCCAATCCCCTCCCCTAGGGTCCTCAGGGATTACCTCCAGCACTATAAATTTGGCAACCTCTAAATGGTACCGATGATATAGACCAATATGTCTACCTACAGTGGTTAATTTGCCACCAAAGGAACAGTAGAGGTGGTCCCCGATACGTCGTCTAAATTCCCGTATTGTCTTGCCCACATAAAAGGCACCACACTCACACACCATCAGATACACCAAACCCCTCGTGCCACAATTAGCATGGAACGAGGGTGAGAATAATTCTCCAGTAGGGAGTTTGAAAGTCATGCCCTCCAGAACCCACCGGCATCGCAGGCAGTCCCCACAACGGAAAGTGCCGCGAGGCCCCGGGGGTCGCGAGGGCAGATAATGGCTACTTGTAAGTGTGCCACGAAGCGAGGTGGCTCTCTGAAATATTAGTTCGGGAGTAGACCGAATATATTTTATTAAGATGTGGTGGTCCGTGAGGAGGTGCCAGTGCTGGGACAAGGCAGAGCGTAAAAGATTGTGATGAGCAGAGTATCGGGTGACCACCCCCACCGTTTCCTGGGAATGTGCTTGGGGAGGTCTGAAAAGAAGGGAAGTGCGGGAATTTGAAGCTGTGTGTATCATTAACCACTTCAATACCATGCACTTAGAACACTTCCCTACCACATCAATTTTCAGCTTTCAGTGCTGTTGAGATTCGAATGAGAATTGTGCGGTCGAGCGACGCTGCACCCAAACAAACTTTTTGTCATTTTGTTCCCACAAATAGAGCTTTCTTTTGGTGGTATTTGATCACCCCTGCGGTTTTTATTTTTTGCGCTATAGAAAAAAAAAAGACCGAAAATTTTGAAAAAAAACTAAAATTTTCTTTGTTTCTGTCACAAAACTTTGTATAAAGTACATTTTCTCCTTCACTGACGGGCACTGATGTGGCTACACTGATGGGCACTGATGAGGCTACACTGATGGGCACTGATGAGGCAGTACAGATTGGCACTGATGAGGTGGCACTAATAAGGTTGCACTGATGATGGGGCACATATACAGCACTGATGGGCGGCACTGACAAGCAACACTTACGGGCACTGATACGTGGCACTAATATGCGGCACTGATGGACACTCATAGGCGGCACTGATAAGTGGCACTGAGCACTGATGGGCACTGACAGGTGGCACTTTTAGGTGGCACAGGTGGGCACTTTTAGGTGGCACAGGTGGGCACTGATAGGTGACACAGGTGGGCACTGATAGGTGACACGGGTGGGCACAGGTGGGCACTTATAGGTGGCAGTGGTGGGCACAGGTACAAAAAGCACTGTTAGGGATGGCACTGGCAGGCATCATACATGGGCACAGTGCCATCCCTACAGTGCACAATAATGCCCTTACCTGGTGGTCTAGTGGGGGCTCCCTGGTGGTCCTGGGCGGCCTCTGTGGTCCTTGCCTGGTGGTCCTGGGCGGCCTCTGTTTGATGTCCGGGAGGGAGAGCTCCCTGGGGGTCTTGATCTGGCTCCCTGGTGGTCCAGTGGGGTGATCCTGAGGGCGGCTGCGCTGATAAATGTTCAGCGCAGCCCCCCCCCCTGTCAGGAGAGCAGCCGATCGGCTCTCTGCTGCTCAGGTCTGCAGACCTGAGCAGAGGAAAAGCCGATCAACGGCTCTTCCTATTTACACTGTGATCAGCCGTGATTGGTCACGGCTGATCACATGGTAAAAGGCTTCGGATCGAAGCCTTTTACCGCGGTCGGTAATGCGGTGGGTCAGCCTGACCCACGGCACCACCGATCACCGCGATGCGCGCCCCCAGGGGCGCGCGATCGCGGATTGTCCTGAGGACGTCAATAGACGTCCAGTAAGGATAATGAACCCCCTGCCCGTACGTCAATTGTCTATATGCCGGGCGGGAAGTGGTTAATATTAATGACTTTAAATGCCTATGCACTAATGCTTATATAAGAGGACTCATTGACAAAGATACCTTAGAGTACCTAAACACAAAATTCCCTCGTACACCCACTTTTTATACCCTCCCTAAGACTCATAAAAACATCTTGCCACCCCCGGGTCGACCTATAGTTTCTGGGATAGGGTCACTAACAGAAAACGCCAGCAGATTTGTGGATACTTTTTTATTACCACATGTACTCAGCCTACCCTCATACATTCGAGATACTACGGATTTGCTTAAACACATGCAGAGTGTCCATGTCCCTCCGGGCTCCCTGCTCATGGCTATAGATATCGAGGCCCTTTACTCGAGTATCCCCCACGAGCAGGGTGTCCGGATGGTGGGATCTTTCCTCCATGAACAAGACCATATCACGTGGCCCCTAGTGGACTTCATTTTAGGGTTGCTACACTTCATACTAACCAAAAATTACTTTATTTTCATGGAACGTCTCTATTTGCAAGTCCAGGGGGTCGCAATGGGCACAGCTTGTGCACCATCATACGCCAATTTATACCTGGGTGGCTGGGAAAAGTCAATTTTCTCAGATGAATCTTTTCAACCGTACCTCCAGCACATATTATGCTGGTATAGATTTATCGATGATCTACTGATCATTTGGACGGGTACTGCGGACCAACTCCATCAATTCATTGATAAGCTCAATGACAACCCACTCAACCTACGTTGTACATACACCTTCGATCCTACCAGCATCCCCTTTCTGGACATCAGACTAATCATCAATGACCAGCGCCAATTTGACACTGACCTCTATAGGAAGCCCACTGCAGGAAACACCTTGCTGTATGCCTCTAGTGCACACCCTTGCTTCCTTGTTCGTAGCATTCCTTATGCTCAGTACTTACGATTACGAAGCAATTGCACTAAAGACAAAGACTTTTTACTACAGGCTGCTGCCCTCTGACAGAGACTCCTGGCTAGAGGATACACACCCACAAATCTTAGAAAAACATTCAACAAGGCAGCTTCACATTCCCGCACTTCCCTTCTTTTCAGACCTCCCCGAGCACAATCCCGGGAAACAGTGGGGGTGGTCACCCAATACTCTGCTCATCACAATCTTTTACGCTCTGCCTTGTCCCAGCACTGGCACCTCCTCACGGACCACCACATCTTAAGAAAATATATTCGGTCTACTCCCGAACTAATATTTCGGAGAGCCATCTTGCTTCGTGACATGCTTACAAGTAGCCATTATCAACCTCTGCCATCGCGACCCCCGGGGCCTCGCGGCACTTGTGGGGACTGCCCACGAAGCCCGTGGGTTCTGGAGGGCATGACTTTCAAACTCCCTACTGGAGAATTATTCTCACCCTCGTTCCATGCTAATTGTGGCAAGAGGGGCTTGGTGTATCTGATGGTGTGTGAGTGTGGTGCCTTTTATGTGGGCAAGACAATACGGGAAATTAGACGATGTATTAGGGACCACCTCTACTGTTCCTTTGGTGGCAAATTAACCACTGTAGGTAGACATATTGGTCTATATCATCGGTACTATTTAGAGGTTGCCAAATTTATAGTGCTGGAGGTAATCCCTGAGGACCCTAGAGGAGGGGATTGGGATCGCCAGATCCTACAACGGGAAACTTTATGGATTGAACGTTTAGGGGCAAATATTCCACCTGATATAAATGAAGTACATACCTATAAACCTTTCCTTTAAAATCTATGAGGGGAACTTACATATGGGGGGTCCCTTTCCATCAGGGATTAGGTTCAAGCTGGTCCTTTTGGCATATCGCCCTCCTGTTTCAATTAACTTGAATATAGCATATTCATTGCATATATTATACTCCTTGTCTGGTCCACATACTGTGGACTTTATTGGTCACTGTTTTTCTTGGTATAATCCCAGAATATACCATATAGTTATCTCGCCCCCTCATGATTGTTTTTCACCTCATTAAGCTTGGCCAATGGGTGCTGCACTCATGAGTGAGCGTGCTTTATAATACTACGGCAGCATGTGACGATGCAAATTCTTTTGCTTGTCTGCGCTGCCCGTGCTTAACCACTTGCCAACCGGAAGGTTTTCCAGCTTTAGGACCAGAGCACTTTTTGCGATTCGGCACTGCGTCGCTTTAACTGACAATTGCGCGGTCGTGCGACGTTGTACCCAAACAAAATTTGCGTCCTTCTTTTCCCACAAATAGAGCTTTCTTTTGGTGGTATTTGATCACCTCTGCGTCATTTCTGATCGCCGCTATAAACAAAAGAAGAGCGACCATTTTGCAAAAAAACCCCAAATTTCTTACTTTTTGCTAAAATTCTAATCCAAAAAAAAATATAAAAAAACATTTTTTTCACCAGTTTTGGCCGATTTATATTCTTCCTCATATTTGTGATTAAAAAAAAAAGCACAATTGGCGTTTATTGATTGGTTTGCGCAAAAGTGGCCGCGTTTACGGATGATGAAAATTAATTTCAGGGGTTTTTATTTTTTTTTACATTTTTTACTAGTAATGGCGGCGATCTGCGATTTTTAGCGGTGCTGCGATATTGCAGCGGACATGTCGGACATTTTTGACACTTTTTTGGGACCAATGACATTTATTCAGCAATCAGAAATTTAAATAGTCCACTGATTACTGTATAAATGTCATTGGCAGTGAAGGGGTTAATCTGCAGGGGGAGATCTAGGGGTTAAGTGTGTTCCCTGGGTGTGTTCTTACTGTGGGGGGGTTGGGCTACATTGGGCATGAGAGATCTAACTGATCCCAGTGACAGGGATCAGTAGATCACCCATGCCTGCACTGTCAGAATGGGGAACCGCCGTGATTACATTGGCGGTTCCCCGTTCTTTGCCTGGGGCCGCTCATCGCGGCTCGCCGGCGAACATCGGGTCCGCCCGAGCCGCGGGCACACTCCTCAGGAGTGCGGCGGGCGCGCGCCCCCTAGCGGCTGTTCGCAGTTCACCGTCTTTTTACGGCGATTCGCGCACAGCAACCCGACTGCCGCCATGAAAACACGGCACGTGGTCGGGAAGTGGTTAAGTACTTTTCCCTTTTTTTCATTTACTTTTTTCCCTATCTAGGTTGCACCTTCCATGGCTAGGGAAGGTTGTCCCCGAGCGGCGGGCATGTGACCCCTCTGTTTGTGGAAGCGTTGACTAGGCAACGCTCCCGCTCTCGCCACTGTGCTGGTCTTGTTGACCGAGCGCTTCCATTGGCCTCACACGTGCACTCCCAGTGCACACGTTGTGGGAGGGGTCAGGCATGGCCGTGCCGGACCCAGCTGTAGCTGGTGATTTTGGCGCGGTCCGTGCAGAGGATTAAAAGGAGCCAGCGGCAGCAGTCCATTACACGGCTGTTCCCCCAGGGACAACCTGCACACTGACATATGACTAGGTAAGCCCATATCTAATTTAGCTTGAGAACACTGGCCTCCCTTGGCACGGCTCATGTGTCTCTCTATGGAGCGTTCTTTGGTTGGCTTTCTTTTATTATGCTCGCATGTTGATCTCTGCATATATTCTCCTATACAGGTATTTGTGTACTACTGGGAATACACCTAGCCAGGACACATATCTACACTCTGATACCCCTTGGAACATATTTGTACCTGCAACTTTGGCTAAACCCTAACTTTATCTTTGCCCGGTGTTTGTCTCTGGGGTGGCTTCCCTGGCCGTTGTCGTTTTTGGAGGTGGGTGTCTTTGACTACCCCCCCTCTTTTTGAATTCTATATACTTTTTTTCTCTATTTACATTTTGACTGGTGATGTGGGATCTATTCCATCTTTCTCCCCCCCCATCTTCTCCCCCTCTCTCCCCATCCCTTCCATCGCCCTTTCCCCTTCCCACATGCACCTCTTTCCCTCTTCCTTCCCCCCCCCATCCCTCCATCCCCCATCCCTCATTCCCCCTCACCCTTCTTTCCTTTAGTCCCTACACACTACATTCTCTCTACCACTGGGATCCTTCTATACCAAAAAATTATTTTGGTTGATATATGATATACATTTTATTTGTTTTTTATATGTCTAGTTACCTTGCTCCATTTGTCCCCCATGTCCGCCGTATGGGGATAGCCCTAATTGGGCGTGCCCTTGGCCCTTGGAGGTACATGCGACCTCTTCTGGGGTAAGTAAATTCCCCAACTCATCCCAGCTTCATACTATCCATATATATATTTTGTTTTAAAATAATCTTGTTCACAATGTTTGACTGTATTTTTTGTGTTAATGTATAGTTTCCAAATGTCACAGATGTTCTAGATGTTTACTCTCCTGAAGAAGCGGAATTCCCGCGAAACCGGTCGAGAGCACCAGAAATTATCTGCAATTGTTACTATTTGGGCTTGTGGGCCTCACCAGAGGACCACACACAGCACCCTGTGTAACCCCATTAGGGGCTGTACAAATATATGTTTTTAATATACTGTTATTCAAAATCAATATGTATGTTTCTTACTCTAAATAAATTGTTCAAATACGTTTTACATACAACGTGTTTTCCCTGAGTGCCAAGATAGTCCATGTTTGTTCCTAATTGGTATTGGGTTGCTAGCGGGACATCCCATATCCACACCTTTTTATTCAATTAATCAGGATGATGGCACTCACAATACCCAGTTTATACTTACCTTTAGGCTCTTTAAAGTTACTTACATCAAAGAAGTGAAACTGGGCCCATTCAAACATGTAAAACAAATCGCAAGGACCACGGGGGAGATAGACTCATTACATGCAAAGCAAGATAGTTCAAGCCGTGCTTTATCATAATTGTGATGATTATGGCTTACAGCTCATAAAAAACCCAAATCCACAATCTCAGGAAATTACAATATTGTGAAAAGGTGCAATATTCTGGGCTTAAAGTGTCCCACTCTAATTATCTAATTAAGCCATAACACCTGCAAAGGGTTCCTGAGCCTTTAAATTGGTCTCTCAGTCTGGTTCAGTAGGAATCACAATCATGGGAAAGACTGCTGACCTGACAGTTGTGCAGAAAACCATAACTGACAACCTCCATAAGGAGGGAAAGCCTCAAAAGGTAATTGCAAAAGAAGTTGGACGTTCCCAAAGTGCTGTATCACAGCGCATTAATAGAAAGTTATGTGGAAGGGAAAAGTGTGGAAGGAAAAGGTGCACAAGCAGCAGGGATGACCACAGCTTGGAGAGGATTGTCAGGAAAAGGCCATTCAAAGGTGTTGGGGACTTTCACAAGGAGTGGACTGAGGCTGGAGTCAGTGCATCAAGAGCCACCACACACAGACGGATCCTGGACATGGGCTTCAAATGTCGTATTCCTCTTGTCAAGCCGCTCCTGAACAACAAACAACGTCAGAAGCGTCTTACCTGGGCTAAAGAAAAACAGACCTGGTCTGTAACTCAGTGGTCCAAACTCCTCTTTTCTGATGAGAGCGAATTTTGCATCTCATTTGGAAACCAAGGACCCAGAGTATGGAGGAAGAATGGAGAGGCACACACTGCAAGATGCTTGAGGTCCAGTGTGAAGCCTCCACAGTCTGTGTTGATTTGGGGAGCCATGTCATCTGCTGGTGTTGGTCCACTGTGCTTCATTAAGTCCAGGGTCAACACAGCCGTCTATCAGGAGAATTTGGAGCACTTCATGCTTCCTTCCGCAGACGAGCTCTATAGGGATGCTGACTTCATTTTCCAGCAGGACTTGGCACCGCCCACTATGCCAAAAGCACCAAAACCTGTTTCAATGACCGAGGGATTATGGTGTTTGATTGGCCAGCAAACCTGACCTGAACCCCATAGAGAATCTATGGGGCATTGCCAAGAGAAAGATGAGAGACATGAGACCCAACAATGCAGAAGAGCTGAAGCATCCTGGTCTTCTATAACACCTCAGCAGTGCCACAGGCTGATAGCTTCCATGCCCAGGGCCGCTGATAATGCAGTACAGTCAGCCCTGGTGTACCAGGCCCGGGCTACATAAACTCCACAGGGGGGCCCAGTAGCATTACAGTTCATTTCTATCTAAAAAAAAAAAAAGGACTTTATAGCCCACAGCACCATACCCACTTGATTGCCAGGGAATATAATAATAATCTGCTGACCTGAGGGGGCCCAGGAGGTGAGGGCAGAAGAGGGACTTTTTTGCCATCTTCGGGCGCAGGCACACAATCCTGCGCCGCATGCTGCTCTCCTCTGCACCTACACACATTATAGTTCCGGCCGCCCACTGTGTGCCTTCCCTGGCGGATGGATTCTACTGTGAAGCTGCTCCCCTGTCTCAGAAAGTGCCGGCGCTGCAGCTCGAGGGAGAGTGTGATCACTGAGGAGGCTCAGAGCAGAGTGGGAGTTCTTGTGGCAGCGGGGCACAGGCAAGCAGTTCCCTGCATATGACACATGGCCAAGTCACAGAAGGCTACTAAGGAAAGTGCACTCCTCAGACTCCCTGGTGTGTTCTTACGATGATCATCATTATGTTGATCACAGCACAGCAGGTTATCTATGGCTCTCAGTTTCACATGACTGTGTTCAGGGCCGCTGATAGGCCAGTACAACTGGCCCTGCTGTACCGGGCCCGGGGCCTTTGGCTTGTCAGGGGGGCCCGGGCAATCTCCCTGATTGTGTGTGAATGAAATTTTATTTTGTCACCCCCCCATTGCCAGCCACAAGTCAACACCACAGTCCGTCCGTCCATACATCCCCACTGCCCACCCCCCCGCTGTGCTGGTTCTAATTTCAGTGCCTATGAAGGACTACTTTCTCTATTTTGGGGCGTGTCCTTCCGCGCCTGCTGCTCCGCATGTCAGACGTCATGGCAACAACAAGTACCGGCCAGAGTGATTCAGGTGGCGCGCCACCTATGCAAAGGGCCTGGCTCAGGCTGACTGCAGTGACTGGAGAAGGAGAAGAAGCGGGGAACGGCGGCGCCGGCGGTGGAACTGACAGAGCCGCAGAGGAGAGGAGCTTACAGACTGTCAGTTACTCAACTTACCAGCCAGCAGGATTCAAGATAGAGGCAGCCGCAGTCCGCAGAGGAAGTTCTTGGTGGGCACTGCCAGAGCCTGGGCCCAGCTGAGCTAACTAAGGTGTGTGAGTGTGTGTGATGCAGATTGCATAATGCATTGCTTAGGGATGGACAGCCTTGTGATTCATTTATTTAATGACATTGGCAATGGCAGGCTGGAAGCAGCAGCATGATTGACAACTGGTATGGTGTCAAGCTAGTGCCACTGCCACCCATGCTGCCTAAATGCAATATTGCATATGCATTGTATGTGCTGTGCACCTTGGCACTGTCTCTCTGCAGGCAGCACATGATGCAATATGGAATTTTGGTCAGCATGGGTGGCGTGGCACTGTCTCTGCAGGTGTAGCGCCTTTTATTGAAACCCCAGAGAAATGGAAACCAGAGGTGACATTCATCGCCGCCATATTGCTGCACCCGCACTCGTCCGCAGTAAGGATACAGAGAGAAGGTGGCAAGCATACATCTTTGTACACCCTCCAGAGTTTTTAATTTCACATTTATTTTTAACAATAAATGTAGCTTACATACTGAAATACAGGATTTTGAAATCCGTCTCACTGTTTTGATGCTAAATTTTAAAAGCAGCAGTGTTCTGTGACATTTGCTAAGCCGTGAGATCGGCAAGTTTGCCACTGCTTTTAAAATTGAACATCGAAACAGTGCCATGTATTTGTATATACTATATTTTCATATGTAAACTCCATTAACTGTTAAAAATAAGTGTGAAATTAAAAACTCTGGTGGGTGTACAAAGATGTTCGCTTGCCGCCTTCTGCCTGTATCCTTAGTGCGGACGAGTGCAGGTGTAGCAACATGGTGGCGATGAACGTCACTTCCATTTTCCATTTCTGTGGGGTTTCAATAAAGGATGCTACATCGGCAGTACACGCATCATGCAATATGGTACATATGGTAAAAGGCAAGTGTAAATGGTGCCGCCGCTGCCAAATAAATGATACTGGGTATTGAAAAATGATGATACGAACCTGCAAAAACTGGACGTAAAAGTGCTGTGTGCTAGTGCAAATTGTTTATGTACCTTAATACAATTCACAATGTGCAAATATCAAATACTGACAATAATCATTCTATTAACAGTTCTAAGTCACCACTAACATGCCCCGGTCTGGGTACCGAAGCTGTACTTTAAGCAACTAGAGGGGGTCATGGGAACCTTTCTGTGGGCACCCAGGGCTCCGCGTGTAAGAATCAAGGTTCTGCAGGAGCCAGTCAGCCAGGGAGGCTTAGCATTGCCAGACTTGAAAAAATACTACCTGGCCGGGCAAATGGTTTTTGTGCGCAGATGGCTGGGGATGGACTGTAGTGATGCTGCCACAGTGTTAGAAGCGGTCCACCTTGGATCTTATGAGTCCCTATGCCTAGCTATTCATAGGGGGGTTCGCTCCACTCTCCCACTTACGAGAACAATGAAGGCCACCATTAGAGCTTGGGGGGAAGCAATTAAATTAGCATACCCATCATATGCAGGGGTGTCCCCCTCTGCCCCACTCTGGCTTAACCCTGGCCTTCCTCACTTCCTCTCTTTTCAGGACCCAATGGTCTGGGCGGTTAGAGGGATCAAAACGCTGAAGGATGGAACGATGTATGGGGAGCTCCTGACATTTGACCAATTGAAGGCCAGACATGATCTCCCTAATACGTATTTTTTTCGATACTTGCAGCTGAGGCACGCCTTCCAGAGCCAATTTCATACTATGAGGGTAGAGTCGGTACCCTCATCTCTGGAGGACGTGTTGGCAGTAGAAGAGCTTCCAAAGACATTATCGGTAGTGTACAAAAAGCTCTTTGTGAGTAGTCCAGCGGCAGTTACAAAATGTAGGGAACATTGGGAAGGAGAGGTACCAGACATGCAGGGCAAAGACTGGAATAGACTATGGGACCGGCCGTTTAGACACCTAGATAGGCTAATTCACTTTAAATTCCTCCACCGAGTCTACTACACCCCTGCTGACTGCTATATATCCTGGGGCCTCGGCTTCCTGCTGGAGATGCTCCCAGACACCAGCAGCAGCACTGAATATTTTCTGGGAGTGGGAGCAGATCCAGACTTTTTGGAATGAAGTCACTTCATTTATTACGGAAATCCTGTTTGTACCTGTCCCTGGGACTATGAAGGTCTGCCTACTGGGCATAGTTGATGATGTGGTGCCCTTCATGGCTCACAGAACGCTCCTCAGTATCTTGATGTTCTATGGCAAAAAAGCTATTCTACTCCATTGGAAGAGACAGGAGGCTCCAAGCCTGGGATATTGGAAAAAGCTAGTAAACAACATGTCGCCGTTCTGCAAGGCAACCTACAAGGCCAGAGGGTGTAACAAGAAATGTGATAAGGTGTGGAGAGCCTGGTGTGATACAAGCTCCTCAGCAAATTAAGTAACCTAAGTGGGTAGCTTGGAGGGATCCTGGTGGGGGGGGGGGGGGGAAGAGGCTGACCC
>BLSH010257445.1:48268-73382 GCA_018402905.1 Glandirana rugosa | reverse complement strand
ACTGACAGGTCCTATAATTTCTCAATGGCTAATGTAACTTTACCATTCGGGCCAGTGTTGTCAGGGATGTAGGTGCAACACATCCCTGTACCTTCTATCATTTTACAGACGCCTCCCCTTCTCTGCTAGAACCATGTCCAGGGCCATTCTATTCTGAAACCTCATGTGGGATGTGGGGCCCAACTGGTCAGCAATCCCCTGTAGCGCATCCCTGGTATAATTCACACATCTTTGCTGATTATAGTAGATGTAATTTATCCAATCTACATTCTTGTTAACAGTGATTATTGGTATTAGGGACTCAAAGCCTGCTTTTACCTGGTCTCTAGCTTTAAACTCATCAGGCACCCCCTTCAGGACTCCAATGGCATCTATATATATGTGAGGGTTAAAGCTTCCAGGAAGGGTTTCCCGTTTAATCCTCTGGCTAGGTGTTGGGTCAGGGTGTGCGTTAGGGATATTTTCTGCTAAGATATGGAGAGGCATGTACCTGTTTTTAGCAGGGTCATCCTTTTTAACAAGGATTTCCCATTTTTTATCTGTTCTATTCAGTGCACTCTGTGGTTTGTACCCCCAGTCTGCTCCAGTATTCCACCCCACTGACTCCCAATAGTCACAATTCTGTCCCCAGTACTCATCTGTGACACATATGTACGTGGATCTGGGCATGTCACAATATAAGTTACATTGCCAGGGAACTGGAGGACAGGAGACTATGTTGCAGTAATCAAAGGTGAAGGTGGCCACATGTGTGTTAGATGAGTTTACCAGAATGTGGTCAGTAACTTGTCATTCTGTGTGATGGCTACCTGTTGAGCCCCCACCAACTCCACCAGAAAAAGGATATACAATATGTACATCATGGTGCAGGCAGTGTCTTGTCTTCAGGGGTTGGGACTTTCTTGCAGTGGGAGGCATGGATCCAAGTGTTCTTCCCAGCCAACTTGATAGATGTGGTTGTGGTCAACAGGATCTGGAAGGGACCATCATATCTGGGTTCAAGGGGGTGTTTTCTCACAATTTTTTTCACTAGTACCCAGTCTCCAGGTACCAACCTGTGTGTTCCTGAATCTAATTCAGGATCTGGAATGGAATAAAACACTTGGGCATGTATTCGGGTTAATTCTCGAGACAATGCAGTTGCATAGTTAGTCAAGACATCAGATTGCAACTGTAACTGTTGTGGAAAATAACAACAAAGTCTGGGAGCCGACCCAAACAAAATCTCATAAGGGGATAGGGAGTGTTCTCCCTTAGGTGTATATCTGACACTGAATAGGGCAATGGGCAGGCTGTCCAGCCAATTCATGCCAGTCTCGTGGGCCATTTCCACCACCACGAGAGCGTATTCAAATCTGCCACACTTTGGCATTTGGATGTGGTCAATTTGTATTCTTTGAAAGGGGTACAGAGCTTTTGCCAAATGTCTTTGTGGCGTCTTCTCTGTGTGGCCTGGTTTACATTTGGCGCAGATAGTGCATGATCTGCTGAAGTTGTTGGTCAGTGGAGTGATTCCTGGTGCTACATAGTACTTGATGAGAGAGTTCATAAGAGTCCCTGATAAGTGGGCAGCTCCATGTGCCCCATTGCACCACAGCTGGGTACATACTCCTGGGTAGACAAGGCTTCTTATTACACTCAAATAGTCCATCTTTGAGGGTTGCACCCCTCTGCATCCAGCTTTCCTTTTCTTCTGGCTTGCTGCTTCTTGGAGTTCCTTAAGGTGGCTTCTGTCCACTGGTGTGGTCTGTAGGGTGAGTATTCGTTGTTCGTCAATTTCCACCCCTCCATCCATTTCCCGCAGCCCACTAGTTTGGCAGCTGAGTCCGCTAGATGATTGGCTCGGGCCTTCTGTGAGTTCAACTTGCCGTGTGCCTTCATCTTCAAGATGGCCACCTGTTTGGGAAGGAGTAGGGCATCTATCAAGTCCTTGATGGCTGAGCCATGCTTCACTGGCGTGTCTGCCACTGTCAGGAATCCTCTGGCCTTCCAAATGACTCAAAAGTCGTGGGCGGCACCGTGGGCATATCTTGAGTCTGTGTACATGTTGGCTCTTTTGTCTTCAGCTAGTTTACACGCAGTGGTGAGCACTTGTAGCTCTGCCACTTGTGCAGACATCGTTGGTGGCAAAGGTTCAGCCTGTAGGACTGCATCTTTGGTGGTAACTGCATACCCTGTGTGACACTTGCCTCTCTCATCGGCAAACCTGGAGCCATCAACAAAAAAGTGTAAGATCTGGATTCTCCAAAGGCGTTTTGCTCACAGTGGGAAGGTGTGTTGTTTCCATGCGCATCATTTCAAAACAGTTATATGCCTGTGTAGGGTTAGAATCAGGATCTTCGGCTCCATCAAGATCTTCGGCTTCCCCCTCGGGAAATGGAAGGAGGGTGGCAGGGTTCAAAGTTTGGCAGCATGGTCTTCTTGGCTGCCTGGGAGGATTCCAGGCCTTTTGCTACCAACGGGAGAGTATCCAGGGGCAGCACCGGCTGTGCACTTTGTTGTGAACAGCGAATCCTAGATCTGAGAAGACTTGGGATAATCTGGTATAAAACGTTTCCACTGACTCTGTTTTATCTTGGGTGACATCTTGAATACTCGTGGCTTGGTCGACCAGCCTTTCCCTTGCCCATTCACATAACTGCTCACAAAATTCCACACCAGAAATAAAGGTATTGTCATCGACGATCCTTGCATTTTGGAGGCTTTTTTCCCATTATTGGACAGTAAGCATCTCCTGCCTTTATTTCACAGAGGCTAACTAGGTCCCTCCATGCTGCTGAGTAGGTCTTTTGAATCTGAGCCACCCTTCTGTAGAAGGGCATGGGTTGTTTTTTTGGGTCTGGTAGTGTGGTCACTAAAGTGGATCCCTGCGAGGGGGTAAAGTTGACATACATCACGGGTGCATCAGCTACAGGCCCAGGGGGCCCCATTGATGCCCGAGGTAGTGGGATATTCCCAGGGGTGGGGTTCCCTGTAATAAAATCCCCATTCACATCTTGTGAATTGACTTGTGAGGCTGGGGGGATCCTTGTAGGAACTTAAGCTTGGAGGGCTCACTTCAGTGCGGTTCTGATAAGAGTATAAACTTTTGGCAGATCTTCCACTCGGGGTGGGAAACCCTAAAATGCATCCCGCATGGGGGATCTACTTGAGCGGACTGGGCTGTGGTGTCCGGGTCTACTGTATTAGGCATAAGGTATGTTAATGGGGACACATAGTAGGAGCCATCTGCTTTCAGCACTGGGTATAATGGCACGGGCCTTCCGGTGTGCTGACCGGGTGTGCCAAGATGGCCGCAACTGTAAGGTGTCATAGGAGTTCTGGTGAGTTGGTTGGGTGTTGTAAGATGGCTGCCAGCCGGAAGTGGAAACATAGGCAGTAACGGGGCGCTCATCGTGGGATGGCATTCACTACAGTTATTGCAAGCGTCCTGCCATTGGGGATTCTGCGCAGTACATTTGGCACACAACCAGGAGGAAGCGCCGCTATTATAGGGCGGTGGCTGGCTGTTCACGGCCATCACAAGGTTCACACTCATTAGTACATTGGTAGTATACAAAAACAGTTTTTCCTCTCTGTTGTACTTCCTGCTCTATCCATTTCTCTCTCTATGTATGGCTCTAGCCACATTACACTAAGCTTCTGCAGCCTTCAACAAATCATTATCAACCAGAGCACCTCTCCTCTCCTTCATAATCTTCTGCCACTCCTCCAGCTGTAGCCGGCCTCCACTCGCAGTTATCCCACATTTTTACCAACTTTCCCAGTTTCTTAACGTACTCTTCCCCCTCCCTCTCTGCCACCAGGTCACGTGCTGAGACACTCTTCTTCGGCTTAGCTGGATTTTGTCCCATGCTCTCCTCTCTACACTGTGCCCCTCCCGCTCCGCCTGCTCTTCTGTCTGTCGTATCAACTGTCCTATTTGACCCTTCACTGAATAGTGGACGTTGGAGGCAGAAAACTAAAATTTTGGGTATTTCAGGCACTAGAGGGTGGCATCCCATTAACTCCTGACTGTATCCCGACTCTTTCACTTTTAACAAACCCCAGCCACCCTCATGAATGCCAAACATCAATCCACAAACACATTTAGGACATGACATGCCAGCAGGTCGTGGAGGAAAGGGAGACTTCAAGCAAGCATAACTTTCACAGAGTCACCGTGCTGTCACCATCCACGACGCGCACCCGACACCCTCCCCCGGTGACGCACACACCATGCTGCCATGATCGGGAGAAGTTAAAAATCCCCTCTGAACAAACCTCCCTCTCTCCTCTCCCACTCCCCCAGACCAGATGGCACGCACACACAAAATACAAATCAGACAGCAGATAGTCAGATGCAGGTTCTAAAGCTGGATTCCGGGCAAGATATTACCTGTCTTTGGTGACCGCTGGCAGCCATACAAGACACAGAAATAGACCAACATCGAAGACAGGTAACGTACTGGCAAGATATCAAAAAATGTGTCTTTCTGTACTTCGGAGGTGATCAGTCTCCGCCTCGTCTGCATAGGTCCACCTCAGCGTCCTCACGGTCGGCTGTCCGTTGGTTCACAACCCGGAGCCCCACGTTGGGCGCCAGCTGTTTTGGAACTAGACCAAGTGTCTAATGAGTATCTGCCCCCGTCCTGATTAACTATTAGAACAAGGAAAAGGTTTGGGACTTTAAATGTGGAGGGTCCACGAGGCCAAGGACATGGTAGAAAGAAATGGTTTTATTGCTAACATTTTTAACAATTTGAACAGATCACAAAAGATACGCCCAAATAACATGCTGTAGCCCATGTCATTTGGGCGTATCTTTTGTGATCTGTTCAAATTGTTGAAAATGTTAGCAATAAAACCATTTCTTTCTACCATGTCCTTGGCCTCGTGGACCCTCCTCATTTAAAGTCCCAAACCTTTTCCTTGTTCTGTACCAGATAGGGATGGAGACCTTTGTCTCATTTAAAGTCCCAAACCTCTCTCCTGTATCAAGTGATTACCTATTAGAGTGCATGCACCAGAAGGATCACACTGAAGCCATGTTCAGATGAATGATACTTCAATCTGTTCTAATAAGGCACGTGAGTTTTTATAGGCAGTCAGTAAGTGTCGTGTGCAGAGGTCGCATAAGCATAGCATCATCAGCTTCTGATTGGGGAGATCCATATAAGGTAAACTTCCTCCAGGACTCGTGCGTCAATCTTGGGTGTAGTCCCGGGGGGAGACGCCATCTTAGTTTCTTGAGCTTCAATCGATGGAAGGGGGTGCTGCTAGCAGCCATTTTGAGCAAGGAATAAAAAAGAGTAGCTGTGCATATATATGCATTACAAAATGGTAATTTTACCTAATTCCATCAGAGTCCCCCCTTAAAATGACTATTTTCCTCTTTCCCTACCCAACCTAACTCATCTGTCCTTATGTGCCTTGGAACTCTTTTGTGCTGCACGTTAGACGGATGATGGCTATTCCATCACCCCCCTTGCCGCAGACTTTGCACATGAGGAAGTCAGATGCTGTCCCTACGTGCAGGTGCTATAGTAGTTGGTGGGGAAGGACTCTAATGGAGTGTAAGGTTTTTCTTCTTCCATGTAGAGATCCCCTTCTTGATTGAGGAGGTTTGGGATGCTATTGTCTACAGTTTTTCCCATCAACTTCTTCAGACAGGGTAGGACACAGCAAACTATTAAGGCGAGAACTAGAATAATCAGCACAGTTACTCCTATCTGTGCTAGGACCTTCAACCACCCGCTCATCCAACTAAAATATTGGTCCCATGGGTCTGTGATACCTGAGTTCTTTTTCAGTTCCACTGACAGGTCCTATAATTTCTCAATGGCTAATGTAACTTTACCATTCGGGCCAGTGTTGTCAGGGATGTAGGTGCAACACATCCCTGTACCTTCTATCATTTTACAGACGCCTCCCCTTCTCTGCTAGAACCATGTCCAGGGGCATTCTATTCTGAAACATCATGTGGGATGTGGGGCCCAACTGGTCAGCAATCCCCTGTAGCGCATCCCTGGTATAATTCACAAATCTTTGCTGATTATAGTAGATGTAATTTATCCAATCTACATTCTTGTTAACAGTGATTATTGGTATTAGGGACTCAAAGCCTGCTTTTACCTGGCCTCTAGCTTTAAACTCATCAGGCACCCCCTTCAGGACTCCAAAGGCATCTATATATATGTGAGGGTTAAGCTTCCAGGAAGGGTTTCCGGTTTCTTCCTCCGACTAGGTGCTAAGTCAGGGTGTGCGTTAGGCATATTTTCTGCTAAGATTTAGAGAGGCATGTACCTGTTTTTAGCAGGGTCATCTTTTTTAACAAGGATTTCCCATTGTTATCTGTTCTATTCAGTGCACTCTGTGGTTGGTACACCCAGTTTGCTCCTGTATTCCACCCCACTGACCCCCAATAGTCACAATTCAGCCCCCAGTACTCATCTGTGACATATATGTATGTGGATCTGGGTATGTCACGATATAAGTTAAATTGCCAGGGAACTGGAGGACAGGAGACCAGTGTTGCTAACCGTCCGTAAATTTAAAAACAGACCGTAAAAACAGGGCAGTTTTCCGGGGTCTGTAGCAGCCGAAAAGTGCCAGTAAAAATGGCGGCCGTCGGCTCCGGTCAGAGTTGCGCATGTGCAATTACAGAAATCCCTGAGCAGCGAGTGAGAAGATCCAAGCCTGACCCTGAGATGAGTTGGATGACCACTCCTCTTGCTGCCAGCTAATGCCTCTGCCCGGAACATCCGCCCTCAAATAAGGTTACTGCATTTTCCCGCCACACCACTGCCAGCCAGCACCTGACCGGAGAAGATGCTCCGGATGGATGGATCCTCCTGATTCCTGCCTGCCTCCCTGCTCTGGCTGACCCTGCAGCCCTCCTGCTGCTTTCTCTTCAAGCCAGCCAAAAAGAGTCAGGACAGTGAGTGCGTGACTGTTTGACACAGACACTGTCTCTGCTCACTCTGACAGAGAGCCGCAAGCCAGGCTGCAAGAGTCTCTCTCTCTTAGTGTGAGTGTGCACTGTATGAGTGCAGTGTGCACTGGATAAGTGGCAGGAGGTAATGGAAGGATGGTGTAATGGAAACAGGAGGTGATGGGGATGGTGTGATGGAGACGGAGGGATGGTGACAGGAAGTGATGGGGGGATTGTGTGATGGAGACAAGAGGTGATGGAGGGGTGGAGACAGGGGGATGGTGTGATGGAGATGAGGGATGATGGAGGGATGGCGACTGGAGGAATAAAAACAGGAGGTGATGGAGACAGGAGGTCTTTGGAAGTGGGGACATAAATTCTGGTGATCATAGTGGCTACCAGGGATTTCCCCTCACTTGATGTGGTGGTTATCGAACAGAAATTAAGGGGAAATCTCTACAATTTGACATAGGTGACAAAACTGATGGACTAAATAATCTGCCCTTATTATATTGAAAATAACAGAAATATGTTTTTCCACCTTGCTGTCTACCTCAAATCACATTGCTATTTGCATAGTGTACTTGCTTGTAGCCTAAATACTGAAATTTGCACTGAAAACTGTAATTTTGTAACTTTTGTAAAATGTCAGTAAAAACGTGGCTGTGCCAGTAAATTTTGGGTGTTGTACCAGTAAATTTCAATCTGGTAGTTTGGCAACACTGCATGAGACTATGTTGCAGTAATCAAAGGTGGCCACATGTGTGTTAGATGAGTTGTACCAGAATGTGGTCAGTAACTTGTCATTCTGTGTGATGGCTACCTGTTGAGCCCCCACCAACCCCTCCAGAAAAAGGATATACAATATGGACATCATGGTGCAGGCAGTGTCTTGTCTTCAGGGGTTGGGACTTTCTTGCAGTGGGAGGCGTGGATCCAAGTGTTCTTCCCAGCCAACTTGACAGATGTGGTTGTGGTCAACAGGACCTGGAAGGGACCATCATATCTGGGTTCAAGGGAATGTTTTCTCAAAAATGTTTTCACTAGTACCCAGTCTCCAGGTACCAGCCTGTGTGTTCCTGTATCTAATTCAGGATCTGGAATGGAATAAAACACTTGGGCCTGTATTCGGGTTAATTCTCGTGACAATGCAGTTACATAGTTAGTCAACACATCAGATTGCAACTGTAACAACCAAGTCTGGGAGTCGACCCAAACAAAATCTCATAAGGGGATAGGGAGTGTTCTCCCTTAGATGTGTATCTGACACTGAATGGGGCAATGGGCAGGCTGTCCGGCCAATTCATGCCAGTCTCGTGGGCCATTTCCACCACCACGAGAGCATATTCAAATCTGCCACACTTTGTCATTTGGATGTGGACAACTTGTATTCTTTGAAAGGGGTACAGAGCTTTTGCCAAATGTCTTTGTGGTGTCTCCTCTGTGTGGCCTGGGTTACATTTGGCACAGATAGTGCATGATCTGCAGAAGTTGTTCGTCAGTGGAGTGATTCCTGGTGCTACATAGTACTTGTTGATGAGAGAGTTCATAAGAGTCCTTGACAAGTATGCAGTTCCATGTGCCCCATTGCACCATGGCTGGGTACATACTCCTGGGCAGACAAGGCTTCTTATTACACTCAAATAGTCTGTCTTTGAGGGTTGCTCCCCTCTGCGTCCAGCTTTCCTTTTCTTCTGGGCTTGCTGCTTCCAGGAATTCCTTGAGGTGGCTTCTGTCAACTGGTGTGGTCTGAAGCGTGAGTATTGGTTGTTCGTCAATTTCCACCCCTCCATCGATTTCCCGCAGCCCACTGGCAGCTTGTTTGGCAGCTGAGTCCGCTAGATGATTGCCTCGGGCCTCCTGTGAGTTCAACTTGCCGTGCGCATTCACCTGCAAGATGGCCACCTGTTTGGTAAGGAGTACAGCATCTATCAAGTCCTTGATGGCTGAGCCATGCTTCACTGGCATGCCTGCCACGGTCAGGAATCCTCTGGCCTTCCAAATGACTCAAAAGTCATGGGCGGCACCGTGGGCATATCGAGTCCGTGTACTTGTTGGCTCTTTTGTCTTCAGCTAGTTTACACGCAGTGGTGAGTGCTTGTAGCTTTGCCACTTGTGCAGACATCGTTGGTGGCAAAAGTTCAGCCTGTAGGACTGCATCTAAGGTGGTAACAGCGTACCCTGTGTGACACTTGCCTCGCTCATCGGCAAACCTGGAGTCATCAACAAAAAAGTGTAAGATCTGGATTCTCCAAAGGTGTTTTGCTCACAGTGGGAAGGTGTGCTGTTTCCATGCGCATCATTTCAAAACAGTCATATGCCTGTGTAGGGTTAGAATCAGGATCTTCAGCTCCATCAAGATCTTCGGCTCCCCCCTCGGGAAATGGAAGGAGGGTGGCGGGGCTCAAAGTTTGGCAGTGTGGTCTTCTTGGCTGCCTGGGAGGATTCCAGGCCTTTTGCTACCAACAGGAGAGTATCCAGGGGCAGCACCAGCTGTGTACTTTGTTGTGAACAGAGAATCCTAGATCTGAGAAGACTTGGGATAATCTGGTATAACATTTTCCACTGACTCACTGTTTTATCTTGGGTGACATCTTGAATACTCGTGGCTTGGTCGGCCAGCCTTTCCCTTGCCCATTCACGTAACTGCTCACAAAATTCCACACCAAAAATAAAGGTATTGTCATCGACAATCCTTGCATCTTAGAGGCTTTTTTCCATTATTGGCCAGTAAGCACCTCCTGCCTTTATTTCACAGAGGCTAACTAGGTCCCTCCATGCTGCTGAGTAGGTCTTTTGAATCTGACCCACCCTTCTGTAGAAGGGCAGTGGTTGGTTATCTGGGTCTGGTAGTGTGATCACTAAAGTGGATGCCTGCGAGGGGGTAAAGGTGACATACATCACGGGTTCATCAGCTACCTGCCCAGGTGGCGCCATTGACGCCCGGGGTAGTGGGATATTCCCAGGGGTGGGGTTCCCTGTAAACAAATCCCCATTCACATGTTGTGAATTGACTTGTGAGGCTGGGGGGATCCTGGTAGGAACTTAAGCTTGGAGGGCTCACTTCAGTGTGGTTCTGATAAGAGCGTAAACTTTTGGTCAGTCTTCCGCTCGGGGTGGGAAACACTAAAATGCCTCCCGCGGGGGGAGCTATTTGAGAGGAATGAGCTGTGGTGTCCAGGTCTACCGTATTAGGCATAAGGGATGTTAATGGGGGCACATAGTAGGAGCCATCTGCTTTCAGGACTGGGTATAATGGCTGGTTGGGTGTAGTAAGATGGCTGCCAGCCGGAAGCGGAAGCATGGGCAGTAACGGGGCACTCACCATGGGACGGCATATACAGTTATTGCAGGCGTCCCGCTATTGGGGATTCTGCGCAGTACATTTGGCACATGTCCAGGAGGAAGCGCTGTCATTATAGGGCGGTGGCTGGCTGTCCGCAGCCATCACAAGGTTCACACTCATTAGAACATTGGTAGTTTACAAAAACAGTTTTTCCTCTCTGTTGTACTTCCTGCTCTAGCCATTTCTCTCTATGTATGGCTCTAGCCACATTACACCAGGCTTCTACAGCCTTCAACAAATCATTATCAATCAGAGTACCTCGCCTCTCCTTCATAATCTTCCGCCACTCCTCCAGCTGTAGCCGGCCTTCACTCGCAGTTATCCCACACACTTTCACCAACTTTCCCAGTTTGTTAATGTACTCTTCCCCCTCCCTCTCTGCCACCAGGTCACATGCTGAGACACCCTTCTCCCAACTTAGCTGGACATTGTCCCATGCTCTTCTCTCTACACTGTGCCCCTTCCGCTCAGCCTGCTCTTCTATCTGTCTTATCGACTGTCCTATTTTACTGTTCACTGAGTAGAGGACGTTGAGGCAGAAAACTAAAACTTTGGGTATTTCAGGGTGGCGTCCTACTAACGCCTGACTCTTTCACTTTTAACAAACCCCGGCCACCCTCATGAATGCCAAACATCAATCCACATACACATTTAGGACATGACATGCCAGAAGGTCATGGAGCAAAGGGAGACTACAAGCAGGAATAACTTTCTAAAAGTCACCGCGCTGTCGCTGTCCGCGACGTGCACCCGACACCCTCCCCCGGTGACGCGCACACCACGCTGCCACAATCGGGAAAAGTTACTGTGTCAAAAATCCCCTCTGTGAACAAACCTCCCTCTCTCCCACTCCCCCAGACCAGACAGCATGCACACACAAAACACAAATCAGGCAGCAGATAGTCAGATGCAGGTTCTAAAGCTGGACTCCAGGCAAGATATTACCTGTCTTTGGTGACCACTGGCAGCCGTACAAGACACAGAAATAGACTAACGTCGGAGACAGGTAACGTACTGGCAAGATATCAAAAAATGTGTCTTACCGTACTTCAGGAGTGATCAGTCTCTGCCTCGTCCACCTCAGTGTCCTCTTGGTCGGCTGTCCGTTTGATCACAACCCGGAGCCCCACGTTGGGCGCCAGCTGTTTTGGAACTAGACCAAGTGTCTAATGAGTATCTGCCCCGTCCTGATTAACTATTAGAGTGCATGCACCAGAAGGATCACACTGAAGTCATGTTCAGATGAATGATACTTCAATTTATTCTAATAAGGCACGTGAGTTTTTATAGGCAGTCAGTAAGTGTCGTGTGCAGAGGTCGCATAAGCATAGCATCATAAGCTTCTGATTGGTGAGATCCATATAAGGTAAACTTCCTCCAGGACTCGTGCCTCAATCTTGGGTGTAGTCCCGGGGGGAGACGCCATCTTAGTTTCTTGAGCTCCAATCGATGGAAGGGGGTGCTAGTAGCAGCCATTTTGAGCAAGGAATAAAAAAGAGTAGCTGTACATATATATGCATTACAAAATGGTCATTTTACCTAATTCCATCACAGTCCCCCCTTAAAATTACTATTTTCCTCTTTCCCTACCCAACCTAACTCATCTGTCCTTATGTGCCTTGGAACTCTTTTGTGCTGCACGTTAGACGGATGATGGCTATTCCATCACCCCCCTTGCCGCAGACTTTGCACATGAGGAAGTCAGATGCTGTCCCTACGTGCAGGTGCTATAGTAGTTGGTGGGGAAGGACTCTAATGGAGTGTAAGGTTTTTCTTCTTCCATGTAGAGATCCCCTTCTTGATTCAGGAGGTTTGGGATGCTATTGTCTACAACTATTCCCATCAACTTCTTCAGACAGGGTAGGACACAGCAAACTATTAAGGCGAGGAGAACTAGAATAATCAGCACAGTTACTTCTATCTGTGCTAGGACCTTCTACCACCCGCTCATCCAACTAAAATATTGGTCCCATGGGTCTGTGATACCTGAGTTCTTTTTCAGTTCCACAGACAGGTCCTCTAATTTCTTAATGGCTAATATAACTTTACCATTTGGGCCAGTGTTGTCAGGGATGTAGGTGCAACACATCCCTGTACCTTCTATCATTTTATAGATGCCCCCTTCTCTGCTAGAACCATGTCCAGGGCCATTCTATTCTGAAACATCATGTGGGATGTGGGGCCCAACTGGTCAGCAATCCCCTGTAGCGCATCCCTGGTATAATTCACAAATCTTTGCTGATTATAGTAGATGTAATTTATCCAATCTACATTCTTGTTAACAGTGATTATTGGTATTAGGGACTCAAAGCCTGCTTTTACCTGGCCTCTAGCTTTAAACTCATCAGGCACCCCCTCGGGACTCCAATGGCATTCTATATATACGTGAGGGTTAAGCTTCCAGGAAGGGTTTCCTGTTTCCACCTCCGGCTAGGTGCTGAGTCAGGGTGTGCGTTAAGGGATATTTTCTGCTAAGATTATGGAGAGGCATGTACCTGTTTTTAGCAGGGTCATCCTTTTTAACAAGGATTTCCCATTGTTATCTGTTCTATTCAGTGCACTCTGTGGTTGGTAGCCCCAGTCTGCTCCTGTATTCCACCCCACTGACCCCCAATAGTCACAATTCAGTCCCCAGTACTCGTCTGTGACATATATGTATGTGGATCTGGGTATGTCATGATATAAGTTAAATTGCCAGGGAACTGGAGGACAGGAGACCAGTGTTGCTAACCGTCCGTAAATTTAAAAACAGACTGTAAAAACAGGGCAGTTTTCCGGGTGTCTGTAGCAGCCGAAAAGTGCCAGTAAAAACGGCGGCCATCGGCTCCGGTCAGAGCTGCGCATGTGCAATTACAGAAATCCCTGAGCAGCGAGTGAGAAGATCCAAGCCTGACCCTGAGATGAGTTGGACAACCACTCCTGCTGCCAGCTAGTGCCTCTGCCCAGCCCATCTGCCCTCAAATACGGTTACTGCATTTTCCCGCCACACAACCTGACCGGAGCAGACGCTCAGGATGGATCCTCCTGATTACTGCCTGCCACCCTGCTCTGGCTGACCCTGCAGCCCTCCTGGTGACAGTGGTGAGTGCAGTACTCTTCCTCTTCAAGCCAGCCAAAAAGAGTTGGGACAGTGAGTGTGTGACTGTTTGACACACACTGTCTCTGCTTACTCTGACAGACAGCCGCAAGCCAGGCTGCAGGAGTCTCTCTCTCTTAGTGTCAGTGTGCACTGTATGAGCGCAGTGTGCACTGGATAAGTGGCAGGAGGTAATGGAAGGATAGTGTATTGGAAACAGGAGGTGATGGGGATGGTGTGATGGAGACAGAGCGATGGTGACAGGAAGTGATGGGGGGGATTGTGTGATGGAGACAAGAGGTGATGGAGGGGTGGAGACAGGGGGTGGTGTGATGGAGATGAGGGGTGATGGAGGGATGGAGAATGGAGGGATAAAAACAGGAGGTGATGGAGACAGGAGGTCTTTGGAAGTGGGGACATAAATTCTGGTGATCATAGTGGCTACCAGGGATTTCACCTCAATCTCTACAATTTGACATAGGTGACAAAACTGATGGACTAAATAATCTTCCCTTATTATATTGAAAATAACAGAAAAATGTTTTTTCACCTTGCTGTCTACCTAAAATCACATTGCTATTTGCATAGTGTACTTGCTAGTAGCCTAAATACTGAAATTTGCACTGAAAACTGTAATTTTGTTTCTTTTGCAAAATGCCAGTAAGAACTTGGCTGTGCCAGTAAATTTTGGGTGTTGTGCCAGTGAATTTTAATCTGGTAGGTTGGCAACACTGCAGTAGACTGTGTTGCAGTAATGAAAGGTGAAGGTGGCCACATGTGTGTTAGATGAGTTGTACCAGAATGTGGTCAGTAACTTGTCATTCTGTCTGATGGCTACCTGTTGAGCTCTCACCAACACCACCAGAAAAAGGATATACAATATGGGCATCATGGTGCAGGCAGTGTCTTGTCTTCAGGGGTTGGGACTTTCTTGCAGTGGGAGGTGTGGATCCAAGTGTTCTTCCCAGCCAACTTGACAGATGTGGTTGTGGTCAACAAGAAGGGACCATCATATCTGGGTTCAAGGGAATGTTTTCTCAAAAATGTTTTCACTAGTACCCAGTCTCCAGGTACCACCCTGTGTGTTCCTGTATCTAATTCAGGATCTGGAATGGAATAAAACACTTGGGCATGTATTTGGGTTAATTCTCGTGACAATGCAGTTACATAGTTAGTCAACACATCAGATTGCAACTGTAACAACCAAGTCTGGGAGCCGACCCAAACAAAATCTCATAAGGGGATAGGGAGTGTTCTCCCTTAGATGTGTATCTGACACTGAATAGGGCAATGAGCAAGCTGTCCGGCCAATTCATGCCAGTCTCGTGGGCCATTTCTACCACCACGAGAGCATATTCAAATCTGCCACACTTTGGCATTTGGATGTGGTCAATTTGTATTCTTTGAAAGGGATACAGAGCTTTTGCCAAATGTCTTTGTGGTGTCTCCTCTGTGTGGCCTGGGTTACATTTGGTGCAGATAGTGCATGATCTGCTGAAGTTGTTGGTCAGTGGAGTGATTCCTGGTGCTACAGTACTTGTTGATGAGAGAGTTCATAAGAGTCCTTGACAAGTAGGCAGCTCCATGTGCCCATTGCACCACGGCTGGGTACATACTCCTGGGTAGACAAGGCTTCTTATTACACTTCAATAGTCCATCTGTGAGGGTTGCTCCCCTCTGCATCCAGCTTTCCTTTTCTTCTGGACTTGCTGCTTCTTGGAGTTCCTTGAGGTGGCTTCTGTCCACTGGTGTGGTCTGTAGAGTGAGTATTGGTTGTTCGTCAATTGCCACCCCTCCATCCATTTCCTGCAGCCCGCTAGTTTGGCAGCTGAGTCCGCTAGACGATTGCCTTGGGCCTCCTGTGAGTTCAACTTGCCGTGCACCTTCACCTGCAAGATGGCCACCTGTTTGGGAAGGAGTAGGGCATCCATCAAGTCCTTGATGGCTGAGCCATGCTTCACTGGCGTGCCTGCCGCTGTCAGAAATCCTCTGGCCTTCCAAATGACTCAAAAGTTGTGGGTGGCACTGTGGGCATATCTTGAGTCTGTGTACATGTTGGCTCTTTTGTCTTCAGCTAGTTTGCACACAGTGGTGAGTGCTTGTAGCTCTGCCACTTGTGCAGACATTGTTGGTAGCAAAAGTTCAGCCTGTAGGATTGTATTTTCGGTGGTAACAGCTTACATTGTGTGACACTTGCCTCACTCATCGGCAAACCTGGAATCATCAACAAAAAAGTGTAAGATCTGGATTCTCCAAAGGTGTTTTGCTCACAGTGGGAAGGTGTGTTTCCATGCGAATCATTTCAAAACAGTCATATGCCTGTGTAGGGTTAGAATCAGGATCTTCGGCTCCCTCAAGATCTTTGGCTCCCCCTTCAGGAAATGGAAGGAAGGTGGCGGGATTCAAAGTTTGGCAGCATGGTTTTCTTGGCTGCCTGGGAGGATTCCAGGCCTTTTGCTACCAACAGGAGAGTATCCAGGGGCAGCACCGGCTGTGCACTTTGTTGTGAACAGAAAATCCTAGATCTGAGAAGACTTGGGATAATCTGGTATAAAACTTTTCCATTGACTCTGTTTTATCTTGGGTGACATCTTGAATACTCGTGGCTTGGTCGGCCAGCCTTTCCCTTGCCCATTCACGTAACTGCACACAAAACTCCACACCAGAAATAAAGGTATTGTCATCGACAATCCTTGCATCTTCTTAAGAGGCTTTTTTCCATTATTGGCCAGTTAGCATCTCCTGCCTTTATTTCACAGAGGCTAACTAGGTCCCTCCACGCTGCTAGGTCTTTTGAATCTGAGCCACCCTTCTGTAGAAGGGCAGTGGTTGTTTTTCTGGGTCTGGTAGTGTGGTCACTAAAGTAGATGCCTGCGAGGGGGTAAAGGTGACATACATCACGGGTGCATCATCTACCTGCCCAGGGGGCGCCATTGACGCCCAAGGTAGTGGGATATTCTCAGGGGTGGGGTTCCCTGTAATCAAATCCCCATTCACATCTTGTGAATCGACTTGTGAGGCTGGGTAATCCTGGTAGGAACTTAAGCTTGGAGGGCTCACTTCAGTGCGGTTCTGATAAGAGTGTAAATTTCCGGCCGGTCTTCCACTCGGGGTGGGAAACCCTAAAATGCATCCCACGGGGGGAGTTATTTGAGCGGACTGGGCTGTGGTGTTAGGGTCTACCGTATTAGGCATAAGGTATGTTAAGGGGGGCACATAGTAGGAGCCATCTGCTTTCAGCACTGGGTATAATGGCACGGGCCTTCCAGTGTGCTGACCGGGTGTGCTAAGATGGCCGCCACCGGAAGGTGTCATAGTAGTTCTGGTGAGTTGGTTGGGTGTAGTAAGATGGCTGCCAGCCAGAAGCAGAAGCATGGGTAGTAACGGGGCGCTCACCGTGGGACAGCATACACTAGTTATTGCAGGCGTCCTGCCATTGGGGATTCTGCGCAGTACATTTGGCACACATCCAGGAGAAAGCGCCGCCATTATAGGGCGGTGGCTGGCTGTCCGCGGCCATCACAAGGTTCACACTCATTAGTACATTGGTAGTTTACAAAAACAGTTTTTCCTCTCTTGTACTTCCTGCTCTATCCATTTCTCTCTATGTATGGTTCTAGCCACATTACACCAGGCATCTGCAGCCTTCAACAAATCATTATCAATCAGAGCACCTCTCCTCTCCTTCATAATCTTCCGCCACTCCTTCGGCTGTAGCCGGCCTCCACTCGCAGTTATCCCACACACTTTCACCAACTTTCCCAGTTTCTTAATGTACTCTTCCCCCTCCCTCTCTGCCACCAGGTCACATGCTGAGACACCCTTCTCCGGCTTAGCTGGACATTGTCCCATGCTCTCCTCTCTACACTGTGCCCCTTCCGCTCAGCATGCTCTTTTGTCTTATCGACTGTCCTATTTTACTCTTCACTGAGTAATGAACGTTGAGGTGGAAAACTAAAACTTCGGATATTTCAGGCACTAGAGGGTGGCGTCCTATTAACTCCTGACTGTATCCTGACTCTCTCACTTTTAACAAACCCCAGCCACCCTCATGAATGCCAAACATCAATTCACAAACACATTTAGGACATGACATGCCAGAAGGTCATGGAGCAAAGGGAGACTTCAATCAGGAATAGCTTTCCAAAAGTCACCGCTCTGTCGCTGTCTGTGACGCGCACCGACACCCTCCCCCGCGCTGCCACAATCGGGAGAAGTTACCGTGTCAAAAATCCCCTCTGTGAACAAACCTCCCTCTCTCCTCTCCCACTCCCCCAGACCAGACAGCACACACACACAAAACACAAATCAGGCAGCAGATAGTCAGATGCAGGTTCTAAAGCTGGACTCCGGGCAAGATATTACCTGTCTTTGGTGACCGCTGGCAGCCGTACAAGACACAGAAATAGACCAACGTCAGAGACAGGTAACGCACTGGCAAGATATCAAAAAATGTGCCTTACCGTACTTCGGAGGTGATCAGTCTCCGGCTCTTCCACGTTGGTCCACCTCGGTGTCCTTTTGTTCGGCTGTCCGTTGGATCACAACCTGGAGCCCCATGTTGGGCGCCAGCTGTTTTGGAACTAGACCAAGTGTCTAATGAGTATATGCCCCGTCCTGATTAACTGTTAGAGTGCATGCACCAGAAGGATCACACTGAAGCCATGTTCAGACGAATGATACTTCCTTTAATCTAATAAGGCATGTGAGTTTTTATAGGCAGTCAGTAAGTGTCGCGTGCAGAGGTTGCATAGCATCATCAGCTTCTGATTGTTGGGATCTATATAAGGTAAACTTCCTCCAGGACTCGTGCATCATAATCTTGGGTGTAGTCCCGGGGGGAGATGCCATCTTAGTTACTTGAGCTCCACTCGATGGGAGGGGGCGCTGCTAGCAGCCATTTTGGAGCAAGGAACAGAAAAGAGTAGCTGTACATATATACTGTATTTATATATATATATATATATATATATATATATATATATATATATACACACACACACACACACATTACAAAATTGTCATTTTACCTAATTCCATCACAAGGTGGCACGGATCAGGAGACACTGATGGGTGGCACTGATGGGCACTGAGCAGGAGGCGCTGATGGGTGGCACTGATGGGCACTGCTAAGTGGCACTGATGAGGCTGAACTGATCAGGAGGCACTGATGGGCATTGGTAGGTGGCACTGATGGGTATTGGTAGGCAGCACTGATGAGCATTGGTAGGAGGCACTGATAGGCACTGGTAAGCGGCACTGATTAGCAGTACTGATGGGAACTGATAGATGGCACTGGAGGGCACTGCTTAGCGGTACTGATGTGCACTGTGTAGGACCAATGTCCCTCTAAAAGAAGCCGGTTAATGGCTTTCTTTTATTCTTCACACTGACAGCGCAAGGGAGAAAAAAGCCGATAACTGGCTTCTGTTTACTTCTGGGATCAGTTGTTATTGACTGACAGTTGATCACATGGTAAAGGGCCAGCTGTGATTGGCCCTTTACCCATTCACAGAGCGCATCGCCCGAGCATGGGTGGACGTCTACAACCATGGGACTCAACTGATCATCTGGGATTTTTATTTTTTGCGCTACAAATAGAAAAATACCAAACATTTTGAAAAAAAGTTTTTCTCTGTTTCTGTCACAAAACTTTGTAAATAAGTGCGTTTTCAATATCACTGACGGGCACTGATGAGGCTACGCTGACGGGCACTGATGAGGCAGTACTGATTGGCACTGATGAGGGGCACTGACGATGAGGCACTTATATGCAGCAATGATGGACACTGATAGGCGGCACTGATAAGCAGCACTGAGTGGCACTGATATGCAGCACTGACGGGGGCACTGATAAGCGGCACTGATGGGCACTCTTAGGCGGCACTGATGGGCACTCATAGGCGGCACTGATAGGTGGAGTAATGGGCACTGATAGGTGGCACTGGTGGGCATCAGGTGACAGATGGAGCAATAGGGCACATTCCCTGGTGGTCTAGGGTGGCATCTGAAGGTGGCACTGAGTGCCATCCATGTTGGGTACTGTGCCCTTTACCTGGTGGTCTCCCTGGTGGTCCTGGGTGGGCATATCCCTGGTGGTCCCTGGGCACGCTCCCTGGTGGTCTAGGGTGGCGATCCAAGGGGGGGCTGCACTGATAAACCATCAGCACAGACCCCCCCCATCAGGAGAGCAGCTGATCGGCTCTCCACTACTCAGGTCTGCAGACCTGAGCACAGGAAAAGCCGATAAAAGGCTCTTTCTGTTTACACTGTGGAAGCGCTTTACATAGATCGGTAATGCAGTGGGTCAGACTAACCCACCACACCACCGATCGCTGCGATGCACGCCCCCGGACACGCATTGGCATGTTATCCTACTGGACGTCATATGATGCCCAGTCAGGATAACTCAACCACTTCCCGGCCGTCATTCTCCATACGGCGGTAGGGAAGTGGTTAAAAGTCAGTAGCTATGAAAAGTGTGATGCTGACTTTTAATAAACAGACATTCACCTGTCCCAGGCTCTGGCGATAGGGCCGCATTGAGCCTCAGATCTCTACCCTGCCCCTCTACGGCTCACTCATTCTTAGTGTGGGCACCCGGCCGTGACAGGTAGTGGCTTCACGGGCGGGCACGCATTGCGCATGCATGAGCGGAGCGGCGCCGTGTAATTGGTCCTGAAGTCTTCTAGGACCTGTCCTGTGTCCCAGAAGACTTTGGGAGGGAGACCTTCCACTTCCGATCGCCTAAGATGACCGGAACCGAAGTACTTGTCAAAATCGGGTATCTGCAACCCCCACTCCCTCCTCCCCAAAAGCTCAGATTCACCATCAGGAGCTGGGGAGGAGGTCTTAAAGTGGAACTTCCTCTTTTGGATGGAACTCCGCTGTAGGAAGATAAGATAAAGAACTCGGAGGGTGGGGAAATTCAAATCCAATCCGGGCAGGGGCAGCTCAAATTTTTTTTGGGGGTGCTATGGTGGTGCTTGAGGTAAAAGTGAGGGTGCTAATGCAGCGCACTACCGCACAGCTGTGGGAATGGCCAGCAAGCGGAGGTTTCTACATGGCATACAATGGTGATCTGTATACCAATAAAATGCCAAAAATGCAGTACAACCCTACGCTTCCTTTTTACAATTCTACAAATGGACTTATAAGTGCACTGGTAACACCCATAAAATGAATATCCAGTGCAAATCAACCAATGTATTACAATATAGAAGTGATGTGTCACCCCCTCTGTGCAAATAATGGTGACACGCCCTACATACAACCTGTGTAATAGAACATAGTAGTGATGGTGTCATCCTCTCTGCAAAAGGTAAGAAATGTTGCAGAGCTATTACACAGGTTGATTTGTATCTCTGTTATTCTTGTATATAGGGGGTTTACCATTATTTACACATTGAAGCTCTGCAAAAAAAATTTGAGAAATTGCAGAGGGGGTGACACCATCACTACTATATTGCAATACATTGGTTGATTTGCACCGGATATTCATTCATAGGTTTTACCCAAGTTATTTATTTTTTGTACTAGTAATGTGATTTTTAGCAGGACTGCAACATTGCAGCAAACAAAACGGATACCTAACTTGCTACTTTTGACACTTTTTTTGGGGACCAGTCACACCAATACAGTGATCACTAATTGAAAGAGCCCGTAGGATTGCTTCAACTAGGAAGAGGGATGCTCTCCTTATCCGTGGTTGTGACAATACTACAGGTGCTGATACGGAGGGGGACAACGGTTCCAATAATCAAGCCTCTAGCGATAAGCATAGGAGGGGGGGACGTGGGAAGACTTCCTTTTCTGACAGTAAGCCGGTCACTTTTGTCACTTCATATTCAAGAGAATATTGCAAAATCATTAAAATAATTAAGTAGTATTTGCCAATTCTATATGTTGATGAAAGTCTAGCTGAGGTGTTGTCGCAAGGGTGTCGTTTCTTGAGTCGCCGGTCTTCCACTCTCGGTAACATGTTGTCCCCCAGTTTGTTCTCAGTCTCTGGACCTAACAGTACCTGGCTGAAAACCCAGGGGTCTTACATGTGTGGTTTTCCCACATGCAGGTTTTGCCATATGCACACGGACACTCACAAATCTGTGGTGTCCTGTACTACTAGCAAAGAGTTAAACATTAGAAGCTACATCAATTGTGCCACACGTTATGTGGTATACTTGGTGGCATGCACTCGTTGTAATATACAGTATGTGGGTTGTAGTATTCGCCCACTACTAGTGTGCATTAGTGAACATTACCATGGAGCAGGGTACTTACATGAGAAAGGACTCTCCAATGTTTCCAAACATTTCAAACATGTACATCAAGGTAATACAGCAGGCTTCAGGTTTTGAGGGTTGGAGAGGGTTACCATGGCACCCAGGGGAGGAGAAACCCATCGGAGACTTTTGAAAAGGGAAGTCTGGTGGATATATCACCTACAGACGAGGTCTCCGATGGGTATGAATAGTACATATGATTTGGATCTCTTTCTCAACTAAACACGTTTTTTTTTTTTCTGAGTGGTGGTCATAATGGGGATCGCTCTTCGGAGGGTATCTCACCCTTTCTTTTTTATTTTTTCTGAGTGGCGATCAAAATGGGGATCGCTCTTCGGAGGGTATCTCTCCCCTTTTTTTTTTTTTTTTTTTTTTTAGGTGCTCTCTGAGTGGTGCTCTAAATGGGGATCGCTCTTCAGAGGGCATCTTTCCCCCCTTTTTTTTTTGTTTCTGTTGGGAGGGTAGATTGTAAATCTAGTAAGATACATACCTCCTTTACATTTTACATATATGATCATGTTGGGACTCATTGAACCCTAAGACGTAAAGATCATGGATTTGTTAAGGATAGTTATGGATGGAAATGTTTTGTTAACATGCATGTTCTATGATATGCTTTTTTCAAAGATGCCCTGTTTGCCCTGTGCAATTGGACTTTATTGATTCGTCCTAAATACTCATGTTTTGGTTTATGGTCATTATTTAATACGTAGTCTTGTGTGCTGTCGCATATCTTTATCTGCTCGTGTCCTATTCTTTCTTTTCTATTAAAAGAAGGGATTTACCAACCCTCCAATGTCCTGTCATTGGTCCATCACACAGATGTGTTGAATGAATTTGGATTGGACTCAAAGATTGGGGCGGAGGGGCGTTTCTTTTAGGTGCTACTTTCCTTCTATATAAATCTGTATTTTTGATTATGTTTTTAAGCTGTGACCAAGGCGGCTGTGTCCGCCGAAACGCGTCTGCTTTTATACCTTTGCATTTCAAACTCTAATAAATTAATCGCAGTAGTTCGGAGTGCAGCCTTTTGCTTTTATATCTATTTTGGATGCGGTGGCGAGGACGCCCAGGCTGAGCACCTGTACAAGTGGATTCAGACTTTATAGGAATACCAGCAGCACAAGCTAATCAGGACACTTCCGTTGAGCGCTGCACACCTGCACAATACAGTGATCAATGCTAAATAAATGCACTGTCACTGTATTAAAGACACTTGCTGGGAAGGGGTTAACATCAGGGACAAGCAAAGGGTTAAATGTGCTCCTAGGGAGTGCTTTCTAACTGTGGGGGGTGCATTGACTGGGGGAAGACAGAGAACCCTGTTGCTTAGCAGAAACAGAAGATCTCCATCTTCCCCTCTCACAGAACGGCGGTCCACCTTGTTTACATAGGCAGACCGCAATTCTGACTCTCCTGACAATGATGGGCGGGTCCCTGCGGACATCGGGTCTACCTGACCCACTGATTGGTTCCCGCTGTGTCCAATCACAGAGGGTGCGGGTCGCCGGCTCCACGTGCCCCCAGACCCAGTGCCTGAAATCACATACAGGTACAGGCATAGGGGTACCACTGGACACCCAGCACATAGCACAATGGCTGCAAATTTGTTTGCCACTGACCACCCAGCCTGAGACATAGTTCACTCCCACTGGCCAGTCTGGCCCTAGTAAATATACACATATACACACATACATTATATATACACACATATATATGTATATACATATATACACATATACAGGGCAGGGGGACATGGCTACTGTGTTGGGGGGTCTGAAGGAGGCAGGAGGAAGTCAATCTTCCTCCTTCCCCGGGATTCCTTCTTCACTACCCCGGTTCACCACCCCTGAGCTGGTGAATCGGGGAGGGTGAATTCTGACCCAGATCACCAGTGAAGTGCGGAGATCACAGCTTCATAAACTGTGTAGGTGACAGAATTCTTCAAGACACAGAGTGTTGGTTGAGTTTTTTCACAGTTGGCATCAGAATTTACTTCTGAAAGCGAGTACAGATTTTAAAGACAATTTTCTGGAAATTTGATCCGGTCGGTAAGTATCTGTTTTTTTACCCTCATCATACATCATAAATAACATTGTATTATTGTCTATTTTTGTTAGATAGCTTTTCCTATGTCCATTTTGGGTATTATATATGACCAATTGATGATTTTACAGAGCAGTTCAGTAGCATATGTCGGGCATCACAATAAAGCTTGTGGTGAACCCTTTACCCTTGGACCCCATGATAAGACTCCAGTGGCTGCAATGTTAGTTGTCCTATCCCTCTGTAAATAAACCCAATCCAGCAGTAGACAAAGTCACCAAAGGGCCCCATTTACCTACTTCCTAAACACAAACATCTCTTTAATATGCATAAAAAGTACAGATGGCTCCTAAATCCACATGTACGCACATACACTCACATATACATACACATGTATAAACACACACACATATATAAACACACACACACATACAGATAGCCTTTTAAAAAATGGCAGTGCTACCTTGCAGCCCAAATGCAACACTTGATGGGGGCCATGGGCAGGGCCGGTGCAAGGATTTTTGTCTACACAGGTGAAGGTGCATTTTGGTGCCCCCCCCCCCCACTCACTGTCTAAAATCCTCGCTGGTACCCCCTTTCTGTTGTGCTCATAATGTGAAGGAGCGCAGCATGAAGGACATCACACAGCATTGAAAATTTGAGCTGTGCTGAGCTGGCTCTAAACAGCAGTGTGTAATGAGGGGGTAGAGTTATGCATTCCATGCTTCCCCTCACTTTTCGGCAAAAATCACACTCACCCCCCCTCCCCAAATCCCCAGTGCCAGCACAATCCAGCCTTCTTCCTCATCCTAGCACGTATCCACACACCCCTCAATTCCCCCTCCCAGCACAAATTCTCTTTCCCTTCAATACTCCTCTCAGAACAAATACTCTTCCACCGACCACCCAAATCCTGGCTCCCAGCACAACCCCCTATTCTAGTACATGTCCTCTCCCACCTAATACCCCCTCTCCAAATCCCCCCAGCACAAATCCTCTTTTTACTTTTTTATAGAGACATTATTTTGCCCCTGTACAAATCATTAGTAAGACCTCATCTGGACGGGAAGAGACGTGAAAGAGGTCAAGGGGCTATAGGAAAAACTCTTGACCACGGGTTTTGACTTGACGTATAAGGTCTACTCCAGAATGATTACTAAACATGTCCCCGTTTTATTACAGAGATATTTTTTCATTTTTCTCCTAAACACGACCCCCCTAAACCTCTCCCCCATAATCCACCCTCTCCTGTACATGATCTTATCCCCCAACACGACCCTCGGTCCTAAACCCACCAGCCACCTTCTCATAAACAAGACTCTCCTCATAACTTCCCTTTCTCTTAAACACGACCCTCCCCCTTAACTCCCCACACACCTATGCACGATCCTACTCCTTCTTCCGACCTAACACGACCGTGACCCCTAAACCCCTCCCCCCCACTCACACTA
>BLSH010257445.1:24408-44691 GCA_018402905.1 Glandirana rugosa | reverse complement strand
GGCTTGCGCCGGTGGACCTGGTCACAGATCGCATATTGCGTATGTAACTGTGGGTCAAGTCCCATCTTAGCAAGGGCAATATGAGCGATGGGGTGCTGGGTCTTTAAGGCTCATTTTCCTAGTTTTGATATCAATAAATGATGGTAATAGAGCAATATAAACTGGATACTGAAGGTAATGTTTAGGACTGATTAATGCTGACAATGTACAGTGGGGACGGAATCTTCAGACCCCCTTACATTTTTCACTCTTTGTTATATTGCAGCCATTTGCTAAAATCATTTAAGTTCATTTATTTTCCTCATTAATGTACACACAGCACCCCATATTGACAGAAAAACACAGAATTGTTGAAATTTTTGCAGATTTATTAAAAAAGAAAAACTGAAATATCACATGGTCCTAAGTATTCAGACCCTTTGCTGTGACAATCATATTTAACTCAGGTGCTGTCCATTTCTTCTGATCATCCTTGAGATGGTTCTGCACCTTCATTTGAGTCCAGCTGTGTTTGATTATACTGATTGGACTTGATTAGGAAAGCCACACACCTGTCTATATAAGACCTTACAGCTAACAGTGCATGTCAGAGCAAATGAGAATCATGAGGTCAAAGGAACTGCCTGTAGAGCTCAGAGACAGAATTGTGGCAAGGCACAGATCTGGCCAAGGTTACAAAAAAAATTCTGCTGCACTTAAGGTTCCTAAGAGCACAGTGGCCTCCATAATCCTTAAATGGAAGACGTTTGGGACGACCAGAACCCTTCCTAGAGCTGGCCGTCTGGCCAAACTGAGCTATCGGGGGAGAAGAGCCTTGGTGAGAGAGGTAAAGAAGAACCCAAAGATCACTGTGGCTGAGCTCCAGAGATGCAGTCGGGAGATGGGAGAACGTTGGAGAAAGTCAACCATCACTGCAGCCCTCCACCAGTCGGGGCTTTATGGCAGAGTGGCCCAACGGAAGCCTCTCCTCAGTGCAAGACACATGAAAGCCCGCATGGAGTTTGCTAAAAAAACACCTGGACTCCAAGATGGCGAGAAATAAGATTCTCTGGTCTGATGAGACCAAGATAGAACTTTTTGGCCTTAATTCTAAGCGGTATGTGTGGAGAAAACCAGACACTGCTCATCACCTGTCCAATACAGTCCCAACAGTGAAGCATGGTGGTGACAGCATCATGCTGTGGGGTGTTTTTCAGCTGCAGGGACAAGACGACTGGTTGCAATCCAGGGAAAGATGAATGTGGCCAAGTACAGAGATATCCGGGACGAAAACCTTCTCCAGAGTGCTCAGGACCTCAGACTGGGCCGAAAGTTTACCTTCCAACAAGACAATGACCCTAAGCACACAGCTAAAATAACGAAGGAGTGGCTTCACTACAACTCTGTGACTGTTCTTGAATGGCCCAGAGCCCTGACTTAAACCCAATTGAGCATCTCTGGAGAGACCAAAAATGGCTGTCACCCAACATTCGCCATCCAACCTGACAGGACTGGAGAGGATCTGCAAAGAGGAATGGCAGAGGATCCCCAAATCCAGGTGTAAAAATCGTGTTGCATCTTTCCCAAAAAGACTCATGGCTGTATTAGATCAAAAGGGTGCTTCTACTAAATACTGAGCAAAGGGTCTGAATACTTAAGACCAAACTCATTTTAGTCATCTAACATCTAATGGGTATAGTTAAATTGTAATGCATTATTTAAGCATTTCTCTACAGTTTCCATACTCATTACATACAGCTGGAGTGAATAATCTATGTTATTATTTATGGTATTGAGGTATGAACATGCACTACAGACCAGTGTTCATTTTGACATCAAATTTCAATTTAGTTTTAGCCTTGGTATTTTGACTAAAATGGCATTTTAGTTTTAGTCCCATTTTAGTCTTTTGACTAAAATGCCATTTTAGTTTTAGTCATATTTTAGTCATCTCAATTGTTTGGGTTTTAGTCGGCTAAAATGGTAATAAGTTAGTCGAATAAAATGTTTTAGTTGACAAAATTAACACTGGTGACCAGCTCCCACAGTGCCAATTTACAGTTCGGCTGAGGATCGGGGACCTCAATCTCAGCTGCCCTAGATGCTCCTCCTATTTAGGCATAGAGGGGGCCAGCATGGGCCCCCTGCAGCATAGACCGGGTCACCGTGGCGACCCCTGTTGGTCTGCTTCTGATTCCCACCAGTTTTTAGATCCTTCAAATCTTATTTAACCAGTTCCTGCCCAGCCTATAACAAGATAATGGCCGAGCTGGACTTTTGTCGATCCAGGTGGTCATATATGACATCTTCATTGAGCCTTTGCAATATCCCATAGTTTGTGGACTACTATAACTTTCCTACAGACTAAATAATAAACACTGATTTGGGTTATTTTCACCAACCAAAAATCGCAGAATATATTTTGACCTAAATGTTTGAAGAAAGATTATTCATTTGCAAAATTTTATAACAGAAACAAATAGACAAGTTTAAAAAAAAAAAAAAAATTGTCTGTTTTTTGTTTATTTAGCAGTGGTGATTGACCACTTGAGCTCCAGAGGATTTACCCCCACCTTCTTCTTAAGCAGGCCATTTTTTGCAATACAGCACTCTGTTACTTTAACTACTTCAGCCACGGAAGGATTTCACACTTTAGGACCAGAGCCACTTTTTGCGATTTGGCACTGCGCCGCTTTAACTGACAATTGCACGGTCGTGCGACGTTGTACCCAAACAAAATTTGCGTCCTTTTTTCCCACAAATCGAGCTTTCTTTTTGTGGTATTTGATCACCTCTGTGTTATTCCTGATCACCGCTATAAGCAAAAGAAGAGTGATAATTTTGCAAAAAAACCCAAATTTCTTACGTTTTGCTAAAATACAAACCCCCCCCAAAAAAAAAATATATAGAAAAACATTTTCTTCCATCGGTTTTGCCCGATTTATATTCTTCCTCATATTTTTGGTAAAAAAAAAATCGCAATCTGCGTTTATTGATTGGTTTGCGCAAAAGTTGCCGCGTTTACGGATGATGAGAATTAATTTCTGTTTTTTTTGGTTTTTTTTTACTAGTAATGGCGGCGATCTGCGATTTTTAGCGGTACTGCGATATTGCAGCGGACATGTCGGACCATTCTGACACTTTTTCGGGACCATTGGCATTTATACAGCGATCAGTGCTATAAAAATGCACTGATTACTGTGTAAATTCCATAGGCAGTGAAGGGGTTAACCTGAAGGGGCACTCTAAGGGTTAACTGTGTTCCCTGGGCGTATTCTAACTGTGTGTGGGCTGCCCTGGCTGGGGGAAGGGGATGATCACAGCTTCCATATACAGAAAGCCTGTGATCACCGCCCTTCCCCCTCTAACGGAACGGAGATCCGTGTTTACATACACGGACCTCCATTCTTTCAATGCGGGGGGGCATCACAGGTAGCTGGCTGTGATCGAGTCTGCCCTACCCACTCCCTGGCGCCCCTCCCCCAGCACAGTGAGCGTGCGAGCGCACCTCCGGCGGTGCGCGCACGCTCACAGTGAGAGATATCGCAGCCGCCTTCATATGATGGCGGTTTGCGATATCGAGCCACTTTGTCGCCGTCAGACACCGGTCGGCAAGTGATTAACTGACAATTGCGCGGTCGTGCGACGCTGTACACAAATAACATTTTTGTCTTTTTTTTTCTCCCCACAAATTGAGCTTTCTTTTGTTGGTATTTGATCACCTCTGCGTTTTTTATTTTTTGCGCTATAAACAAAAAACGACCAAGAATTTTTAAAAAAATATCAGTATTTTATGCTTTCTGCTATAAAACATATCCAATAAAAATTTTAAAAAATCTAATTTCTTCATCAATTTAGGCCAATATGTATTCTGCTACATATTTTAGGTAAAAAAAAATCCCAATAAGCGTATATTGAATGGTTTGCACAAAAGTTATAGCGCCTACAAACTATGGGATATATTTATGGATTTTTTTTTTTTTTACTAGTAGTGACATCGATCAGCGACTTATACCAGGACTACAATATTGTGGAAAACAAACTGGACACTAACTGCCACCTTTTTGGGACCAGTGACACGAATACAGTGATCAGTGCTAAAAAATATGCACTGTCACTGTACTAATGACACTGGCTGGGAAAGGGTTAACATCAGGGGCGAGCAAGGTGTTAACTGTGTGCCTAGCTAGTGTATTAGTGTAGTGTGGGAGGCGCTTTTACTAGGGAAAGACATGGATCCATGTCCCTGCTTTGCAGGAACACAGGAACCATGCCTTCCTTACTGACAGAACGGTGAAATGCCTTGTTTATATAGGTGATCAGCAGATGCCGGCGGACATCGAGTGCACAATCACAGTAGAAGTGAACCGCCGGCAGCGCGTACCTCACGCCTGATACCAGGAAGTGCAGGATCACACATGCAGTATATATGTGATCCTGTGCAGCGTGGCTGCAGTAAAACTGCTATAGGGCAGTCGGGAACTGGTTAGATACCTCCAAAAGAAAGCTCTATGTCTATAAAAAAAAATTGATAAAAATTTCATATGGGTAGAGTGTTGCATGACTGCGCAATTGCCAATGAAAGTGAGACAGCACTGAAAGCTGAATATTGGCCTGGGCAGGAAGGGTATAAAAGTGCCCGGTATTGAAGTGGTTAAAATATTTTAGTCACCACTTCAGCCCAGGAGGATTTACCCCCTTCTTGACCAGAGCACTTTTTGCTATACGGCACTGTGTCATTTTAACTGACAATTGCGCGGTCGTGCAATGTTGTACCCAAACAAAATTGATGTCCTTTTTTTCCCCCACAATTAGAGCTTTCATTTGGTGCTATTTGATCACCTCTGCGGTTTTTATTTTTTGTGCTATAAACAAAAGAGCGAAAATTAAAAGAAAAAAAAAAAACACAACATTTTTTCCTTTTTGCTATAATACGTATCCAAAAAAAAAAAAATGTAAAAAGACAAATTCCTTCCTTAGTTTAGGCCAATATATATTCTACATATTTTTATTAAGAAAAAAAAAATCACAATAAGCTTATATTGATGGTTTGCGCAAAACTTATAGTGCCTACAAACTATGGGAATAGATTTATGGCATTTTTTTAAATTTATTTTTATAAACTAGTAATGGCGGCGATCTGTGATTTTTAGTGGGACTACGATATTGCAGTGGACAGATCAGACACTTTTGACACTTTTTTGGGACCATTGACATTTATACAGCGATCAGTACTAAAATAGCAACTGATTACTGTATAAATGTCACTGGCGGGGAAGGGGTTAACACTAGTGGTGATCAAGGGGTTAAATGTGTTCCCTCTGTGGTGTGTCTAACTGTATGGGGGCTGGGCTGACTGGAGGAGAACAGAGATTGTTGTTCCCTATCAATGGGAACAGATGATCCCTCTCAACTCCCCTGTCAGAAAGAGGATCTACTTTGTTTGCACTCGCAGATCCCCGTTCTGTCTTGGGAACAATCGCGGGTTGCCAGCAGACATAGAGCCCCCCCACCTGCTCATTGGCTCCCCCGATAGCCAGTGAGTGCGTGCGCGCCCACAATACACGTTCCCACTGCCACCATACAGCTACAGTGATTTGCGGGAACAAGTCAACCTGCCACCGTATAATGACAGCGGCTAGTCAAAAAGTGGTTAAAGAAGTTTAATATGATATTAAAGCCGAGCTCCAACCAAGACAGTTGGGTTATTGCTGCCTGCAACCCCACTGGGAGGATTCTGCTCACTTCCTCTCCTGCTAAGATGACAGGAAGTAAGGAGAAACGTTCCTAGTCAGGACATAATAAAAAAAACCAATGAAACATTTGAACACTCTCCCCACTCCATCCAAATCTGAAAAAAAACATTTTGAACAGAGTCCCAGTTTAAAATTTCTACTTAAATTTACCATCTTTATTTCTCTTTATAGGTTAAAATGGAAAGAAGACAAGTGGGGGCAGGTCAGGTTGTCAATGGACAACAAAATCAGCCAGCAATGGAAAAAAGAATGCAATTGGTGAACGAACGAAAGGAGTCAGACAAAAGGCGGCTTGAACAGTGGGAAGCCGATCAGGAGAAAGCTCTCCAAGAAAGAAGAAAAGAATGGAGAAGAGATGTCTTCTATGAAGTCCGAGACATCTACTGCCTCACCATCAGCCACACAAGGCTCAGAAGATCTATGCACCAAGCCATTCAGAGTAGTCATGATAGTAAGTATCCTGTAATGTTATACTGATTAGTGAAATTACTAACTCTTTGTAAAAATGATTTAAAAATCTCATGGTATTAAAGCAGAACACCAAGAAGGACAGTTCATGGATTTCAGATAGAATAGGGGAAGGGCTAGAACCTCAGTTGGATTTTTATTGCTGTCTGCAATCCTGATGGGAGAATTCCGCTTACTACTTCTCCTGGGATGAAGTAAAGGGAAGTTTACCAAGTCAGGGCACAGAGAACAATAAAAACCATAGAAAAGGTTGAACCCTTTCCCCACTCCATTCAAATCTCAAAGAAAGTATAGAGTTTCACTCTAGAATCTGTCACTTACCTTTGCTTTTTTTTCTTATAGAAGTATGACGAAAAGGGAGAAAGGGTAGTGAAGGAGATCCGGATGTATGAACAAGACAGGATACAGATGGCACCATCATTTCAGGACAAGGAAGTGAGCAGAGGAGTAAAAGGAGAAAGTATCCTATAAAATTATACTGCTTAGGCAGTTCCATAGATAACTAGCTATCTCTCACAAACAAGCAGTTTAGGACTAGAAGAAGAAGAAGAAGAAGAAGAAGCCCTCTGGGTCTCCCCACCCCATCCAAATCTAAAAAAAAACATTTTGAACAGAGACCCAATTTAAAATGTGTACTTAAACTTACCATCTTTATTTTTCTTTATAGGTTAAAATTGAAAGACAACAAGTGGGGGCAGGTCAGGTTGTCAACGGACTACAAAATCAGCTAGCAATGCAAAAAAATGCAATTGGTGAATGAACGAAAGGAGGCAGACAAAAGGCGGCTTGAACTGTGCAAAGCCGATCAGGAGAAAGCTCTCCAAGAAAGAACTACTATAGTGACATTTACAAGAGACCGTGCACGTGATGGGAAGAGAGAGAGAGAGGAGGTGAAAGAGGGATCACTGCAAAAAATTATATTGGAGAGCAAAATAGAGAAGCTAAACAGAAAGAGAAAGAAACAACTGAAATAGAAAGAAAAGCAGGAGAGGAGAATGAAAGATGAGAGACTCAGACAGGAGGGGGCAAAGATACTGGAGGAGAACAAAAAAGCGGAAATAGAAAGACAGAAGAGAGACACAGAGATGAACAGGAGGAAAGAAAAGCTTAGGGGTGAGTTTATAGAGAGACAGAAGAAAAGAGAAATTGAAGAGAAAAAGGAGAGTGAAGAGTACGGAAAGTTAGACTATGAAAATTGAAAAGCGTCTATCGTGTCCCTTAAGAAAATGGAAGCTACACTGCAAGCAATGAGAGAGATAAAAACACTTGCAGAGCTAAAAAAGGGAGCAGGAGCTAGAGCAGAGGGCAAAAGAGAGGGAAAGAGAGGAGAGGGCAAGAGAGGAGAGGCCAAGAGAAGAGAGGCCAAGAGAAGAGAGGGCAAGAGAAAGGAAGACAAAAGAAGAGAGGGAAAGAGAAGAGAGAGTAAGAGAAGAAAGGGAAAGAGAAGAGAGGGCAAAAGAACAGAAAGTGATAGAAGAGTGGGCAAAAGAAGAGAGGAAAAGAGAAAAGATGGCAGAAGAAGAGAGGGAAAGAGTAGAGAGAGTGAAAGAAGAGAGAGAGAAGAGAGAGTGAAAGAGAAGAGAGAAGGAAAGAGAAGAGAAGGCAAGAGAAGCGACGGAAAGAGAAGAAGATAGAGTGAGAGAAGAAAGGGCAAGAGAAGAAAAGAGTGGAGAAGAGATGGCTTCCATGAAGTCAGAGACACCGGCTGCCTCACCATCAGCCACACAAGGCTCAGAAGATCCGCATGTATATACAAGACAGGATACAGATGGCACCATCATTTGAGGACAAGGAAGTGAGTGGAGGAGTAAAAGGAGTAAGCATCCTAAACTATGAAAAGTGAAGAGCGTCTATCGTGTCCCTTAAGGAAATTGAAGCTATACTGCAAGCAATAAGAGAGATAAAAACATTTGCAGAGCTAAAATGGGAGCAGGAGCTAGAGCAGAGGGCAAAAGCCCTCTGGGTCTCCCCACTCCATCCAAATCTAAAAAAAAACATTTTCAACAGAGTCCCAGTTTAAAATGTGTACTTAAACATACCATCTTTATTTTTCTTTATAGGTTAAAATCGAAAGAAGACAAGTAGGGGCAGTTCAGGTTGTCAATGGACAACAAAATCAGCCAGCAATGCAAAAAAGAATGCAATTGGTGAACGAATGAAAGGAGGCAGACAAAAGGCAGCTTGGACAGTGGAAAGCCGATCAGGAGAAAGCTCTCCAAGAAAGAAGAAAAGAGTGGAGAAGAGATGTCTTCTATGAAGTCCGAGACATCTGCTGCCTCACCATCAGCCACACAAGGCTCAGAAGATCTATGCACCAAGCTTTTCCCCACTCCATTCAAATCTCAAAGAAAATGTAGAGTTTCACTCTAGAATCTGTCACCTTTGCTTTTTTTTCTTATAGAAGTATGACGAAAAGGGGGAAAGGGTAGTGAAGGAGATCCGGATGTATGTACAAGACAGGATACAGATGGCACCATCATTTGAGGACAAGGAAGTGAGTGGAGGAGTAAAAGGAGTAAGCATCCTAAACTATGAAAAGTGAAGAGCGTCTATCATGTCCCTTAAGGAAATTGAAGCTACACTGCAAGCAATGAGAGAGATAAAAACACTTGCAGAGCTAAAATGGGAGCAGGAGCTAGAGCAGAGGGCAAAAAAGAGAGGGAAAGAGAAGAGAGGGCAAGAGAAGAAGAAGGAAGCCCTCTGGGTCTCCCCACTCCATCCAAATCTAAAAAAAAACATTTTCAACAGAGTCCCAGTTTAAAATGTGTACTTAAACGTACCATCTTTATTTTTCTTTATAGGTTAAAATCGAAAGAAGACAAGTAGGGGCAGTTCAGGTTGTCAATGGACAACAAAATCAGCCAGCAATGCAAAAAAGAATGCAATTGGTGAACGAATGAAAGGAGGCAGACAAAAGGCAGCTTGGACAGTGGAAAGCCGATCAGGAGAAAGCTCTCCAAGAAAGAAGAAAAGAGTGGAGAAGACATGTCTTCTATGAAGTCCGAGACATCTGCTGCCTCACCATCAGCCACACAAGGCTCAGAAGATCTATGTACCAAGCTTTTCCCCACTCCATTCAAATCTCAAAGAAAATGTAGAGTTTCACTCTAGAATCTGTAACCTTTGCTTTTATTTTCTTTTAGAAGTATGACGAAAAGGGAGGAGGAGGAGGAGGAGGAGGAGGAGGAGGAGGAGGAGGCCCTCTGGGTCTCCCCACCCCATCCAAATCTAAAAAAAACATTTTGAACAGAGACCCAATTTAAAATGTGTACTTAAACTTACCATCTTTAATTTTTCTTTATAGGTTAAAATTGAAAGACAAGAAGTGGGGGCAGGTCAGGTTGTCAACGGACTACAAAATCAGCTAGCAATGCAAAAAAGAATGCAGTTGGTGAATGAACGAAAGGAGGTAGACAAAAGGCGGCTTGAACTGCGGAAAGCCGATCAGGAGAAAGCTCTCCAAGAAAAAACTACTATAGTGACATTTACAAGAGACCGTGCACGTGATGGGAAGAGAGAGAGAGAGGAGGTGAAAGAGGGATCACTGCAAAAAATTATAGTGGAGAGCAAAATAGAGAAGCTAAACAGAAAGAGAAAGAAACAACTGAAATAGAAAGAAAAGCAGGAGAGGAGAATGAAAGACGAGAGACTCAGACAGGAGAGGGCAAAGATACTGGAGGAGAACAAAAAAGCGGAAATAGAAAGACAGAAGAGAGACACAGAGATGAACAGGAGGAAAGAAAAGCTTAAGGGAGAGTTTATAGAGAGACAGAAGAAAAGAGAAATTGAAGAGAAAAAGGAGTGTGAAGAGTACAGAAAGTTAGACTATGAAAAGTGAAGAGCGTCTATCGTGTCCCTTAAGAAAATGGAAAATGGAATGCAGAGCTAAAATGGGAGCAGGAGCTAGAGCCATCGGGCAAAAGAGAGGGAAAGAGAAGAGAGGCCAAGAGTGGAGAGGGCAAGAGAAAGGAAGACAAAAGAAGAGAGGGAAAGAGAAGAGAGAGTAAGAGAAGAAAGGGAAAGAGAAGAGAGGGCAAAAGAACAGAAAGTGATAGAAGAGTGGGCAAAAGAAGAGAGGGAAAGAGTAGAGAGAGTGAGAGAAGAGAGAGTGAGAGAAGAGAGAGTGAGATTAGAGAGAGTGAAAGAGAAGAGAGAAGGAAAGAGAAGAGAAGGAAAGAAAAGAAAAGAGTGAAGAGATGGCTTCTATGAAGTCAGAGACAGCAGCTGCCTCACCATCAGCCACACAAGGCTCAGAAGATCCGCATATATGTACAAAACAGGATACAGATGGCACCGTCATTTGAGGACAAGGAAGTGAGTGGAGGAGTAAAAGGAGTAAGAATCCTATAAGATTATACTGCTTAGGCAGTTCCATAGATAACTATCTGTCTCTCACAAACAAGCAGTTTGGGAATAAAAGAAGAAGAAAGCCCTCTGGGTCTCCCCACCCCATCCAAATCTAAAAAGAAACATTTTGAACAGAGTCCCAGTTTAAAATTTGGACTTAAACTTACCATCTTTATTTTTCTTTATAGGTTAAAATCGAAAGAATACAAGTGAGGGCAGGTCAGGTTGTCAAAAATGTGTGTGTATGTATATATATATATATATATATATATATATATATATATATATATATATATATATATATATATCTGTTCATAACTCCATATTAGAAATTGTAAGGGCCAACCTTAGGTCATCACACATGTGAATCTCTCAGAACAGAATATAATGCAATTTATCACCTAGTTGAAATCTACAAACAAGCTTGATTATAGAATGGAGATTTCAACAAAGACCTAGGAGATCATAAAATGGCCTATGTTTGTAGGCATTGAATACGTAAAGTATTCCATTGTCCTTAAAGAAGTTTATTGTCTGCAAGTTACAGACTTAATTAAGCCACCATTGTTTCACCTGGTGAAAATACAAAAAAAACCTCAATAACTAGTAACCAGTTAGATTCTATCTAAACCAGTTTAAGGATGTCCAAACACTTGTGAATATGTGTTTAACCCAGGGATGATTCAGGACAAAAAAAAATCTATATATTATTTTGATGTAAAGTGTATTAGAATAAGAATTGTTTCACGTACAGTACAGACCAAAAGTTTGGACACACCTTCTCATTCAAAGAGTTTTCTTTATTTTCATGACTATGAAAATTGTAGATTCACACTGAAGGCATCAAAACTATGAATTAACACATGTGGAATTATATACATAACAAAAAAGTGTGAAACAACTGAAAATATGTCATATTCTAGGTTCTTCAAAGTAGCCACCTTTTGCTTTGATTACTGCTTTGCACACTCTAGGCATTCTCTTGATGAGCTTAAAGAGGTAGTCACCTGAAATGGTCTTCCAACAGTCTTGAAGGAGTTCCCAGAGATGCTTAGCACTTGTTGGCCCTTTTGCCTTCACTCTGCGGTCCAGCTCACCCCAAACCATCTCGATTGGGTTCAGGTCCGGTGACTGTGGAGGCCAGGTCATCTGGCGCAGCACCCCATCACTCTCCTTCTTGGTCAAATAGCCCTTACACAGCTATATTATATATTATATTATATATTACACAGATATTAGAGTGATGGGGTGCTGCGCCAGATGACCTGGCATCCACAGTCACCGGACCTGAACCCAATTGAGATGGTTTGGAGTGAGCTGGACCGCAGAGTGAAGGCAAAAGGGCCAACAAGTGCTAAGCATCTCTTGGAACTCCTTCAAGACTGTTGGAAGACCATTTCAGGTGACTACCTCTTTAAGCTCATCAAGAGAATGCCTAGAGTGTGCAAAGCAGTAATCAAAGCAAAAGGTGGCTACTTTGAAGAACCTAGAATATGACATATTTTCAGTTGTTTCACACTTTTTTGTTATGTAGGTAATTCCACATGTGTTAATTCATAGTTTTGATGCCTTCAGTGTGAATCTACAATTTTCATAGTCATGAAAATAAAGAAAACTCTTTGAATGAGAAGGTGTGTCCAAACTTTTGGTCTGTACTGTATATCCTATGATTGTTGTGAATTATATAAATATATATATATATCATAACCATGTACACAAAAATATGTCTAGATAGAGAATGTGTTTTAATCATAGTATCCGCAAAGGATGTCCCAGGGTTAATTTTAAACATTTTCTTTCTAAATAATTGTTTAACCCAGGGAAGTTTCAAGATACATATGATTATCATTCAAGTTATAAAGTATATTTCTGGTCGTAGATACGGTTATGATTTTGCATCTACTAATAATGCTAATTCTGTGATAAGAAAAAAACCTATATATTATTTTGATGTAAAGCATATTAGAATAAGAATTGTTTCAAGTATATCCAATGATTGTTAATGAGATAAATATATACAGTATATCTTAACCATGTATACAAATATATGTCTAGATATAGAATATGTTTTAATTATAGTATCCCCAAGCATGATATAGATATTCATATTCAAGCATTTTATGTGGTATTAATTTTACCCTATCATACTGGTGACCATTACCCTTAAATATTAGAAGATACATTTACAATAATATAGTCGGAGGCATAGTACAAAAAATATAACATTTGATAAGAAATACTTAAAAAAATAGTTTGAATTAAACATTTATGCTGAAAGATGATCCCGGCTGGTTCTAGGGGCAGTAACAAGTTACTCAAAAGGGACGTCCTAGTCGGGTGGAGATTAACCCCTCATCCAATGAAATTAACGCCCCTCTCTATGGGCCAGGTTAGGAACATTTTTATGAGAGTATTGTATTGGATGAAATAAAAGGGCAGAAACAGGTTCCCAATGGATGGTCGGATACATACCCCAACAGACATCCGGTGCATCACATCCACACCTCTATCCATTCATATACCCTCCATGCTCATAAGGACTCCTTTACACTTCCTGCTTTGAAACTCTAAGGACTAAAAACGCCGCCCCGTCTTGGAAAGTTGCAGCCAATAAAAGGTCTGAGACAGGTTCCCAAGAGATGGTCGGATACACACCCCAACAGACATCCAGTCCATCACATCCACACCTCTATCCATTCATATACCCTCCATGCTCATAAGGACTCCTTTACACTTCCTGCTTTGAAACTCTAAGGACTCAAAACGCCGCCCCGTCTTGGAAAGTTGCAGCCATATTGAACTTTGGTAATTATCACAATAGACCAGTAACTATTTTTAAAAGTGTAATTATATTGACTAATTTTACCTTGATTTGAATTGTTTTTGCAAATATGAATTATTGAACTATTGTTTATTATTAAGTACAGTAAGATAAGTACTTCTCTCAAATTCATAACACATGGTAGATTCTTCTCTAAAACCTACATTTATTTTTATTATTCTAATTTTTGTAATTTTATCCACTTGACATAGCAGACATCCAATTGTTATTTCACGATATTGATCACTTACTTACCTGCAGTAGAGTAACGGTTACATTTGTGAAATATTGATGCTCTGTCTAATTGTCAATTTTTGGTTACGAATTTTAGAGTTCTAATCCCCATTAGCGGGTATTTCAGTTATGTTAAATTTTATGTAGTATTGTTTGTGTCCACCTTTATACAACTATATTTGTATGAATACATGTCTGACTAATAAATATCCTATTTTTTTTAGTCTGTGTTCATATTGGTTGATCCTGTATCTTAAAGGTACTCTCATATAAAAAAGAACTTAATACACAAATACCATGCGGGAAAAAGTTTCCTCATAAGCACAACATATTATATGGAGGCACTGCTGAGATTACGTCAGTATCTTGTACAGGATCAATCATAGTTATTGTGGTGACATAAAAAGGGATTTTATTAAAACTTACCGTAAAATTCTCCGAGTTCACTGACAGACGCAGCTCTCCATTACGTGTGGGGTTTATGCTGGTCTCACTAGGAGTTAACTAGGCAGGGAAAAGAAACAGCTGGCCCCTCCCATGGGGGCCTTCCTCTCTTCCCACATAAACCCCCTCATAGCATTAGCTCTTCAGTTCGTACACAAGCCGTACAAGAACAGAGCACAGAGGGGGTGGGTGCTGCGTCTGTCAGTGAACTCGGAGAAAAGGATTTTACGGTAAGTTTTAATAAAATCCCTTTTTCTCCTATCGTTCACTGACAGACGCAGCTCTCCATTACGTGTGGGGATGTCCCCAAGCTGTGTCAAAAAGAGGGGTGGGTAAACGCTAACAACAGTACCCAACTGAACCTCTTAGGAGGCGCCAGATGCACCTACACTGCCGCCTGCAAAATTTTGCGGCCAAAAGCAGCATCCAAAGATGCAAGCACAGCAACCTATAAAACTTAGTGAAAGTGTGAACCGAGGCCCAAGTGGCCGCCTGGCACACCTGCGACACCGAGACCTGTTGCCTGCGAAACTAGGAAGTACTAACAGCCCGGGTAGAATGAGCCGTGACCGGAAAAGGGGGAACCTTGCCCCGAACAGAATAGGCATGGGTCAGGGACTGTCTGATCCAATGAGAAATCGTAGCCAACGAGGTCGCCAACCCTGTGTGCGGACCCTCTGACAGCCAAAAAAGGCATCAGCTTTTTGAAAAGAAGCTGTGGCAGCCAAGTAGACTCGTAAGGCCCTCACTACGTCCAAAGTATGCAACTCAATCTCTTTTGAGTGTGACGGACGAGGGCACAATGAAGGAAGGACAATATCTTCTTTAATGTGAAAGGAAGAAACCACCTTCGGAAGGAATGAAGGGGAGGGTCGCAAGACCGCCTGTCCCTATGTAGGACCAGGTAGGGAGACTTGCACGATAGTGCTGCAAATGCAGACACCATCTGGCTGGCAACTAAAAAGGCCACCTTCTGCAACAGCAATTGTAAGGAAATCTCCCTGATATTCCCATATGGCGGTTTCTGAAGTACAGAAAGCACCAAATCCAGATCCCACAGAGCCAGCGGTGCCTTCACCCGAGGCGCCACATGTCGCACACCTTGTACAAAGGTACAAATCAACAAGTGCGAAGGTTTTCAAGGTCTCTGAAAAAGAATCGCCAGAGCCGATATCTGGCCCTTGAGTGTGCTCAAAGCCAGGTTTTTTGTTCAGGCATTGCTGCAAAAAAGTCAGGACCCTGGACACGACATCAGAGTGAGGGTTATGGCCCTCCGCCTCGCACCAAGCTATATAAGCCTTCCAGGTGCGGTGATAAATCTTGCGGGAAGTACACTTGCAAGCCTACCACAACGTAGGAATCACTGAGTCAGCGACTCCCCTGTCTCCCCTGGGACTCAATAGCCAAGCTGTCAAAACCAGCGAGGGTAAAGCAGGGTGCAAGATGGGCCCCTGAGACAGAAGGTCATCTCGCAGCAGGAGCCGCCAAGGTGCGTCTGCCACCATGTGCACCACGTTGGTGTACCAAGTGCGCCGAGGCCAATCTGGAGCCACCAGGATTATTGGTATCCCCTCCGCCACTATCCTGCGTATCAGTCGCGGAGACAGTTTTATCGGAGGGAAAGCATACAGAAGGCGGTAATGGCCCCAGGGGGCCACCAGAGTGTCCGTGACCACTGCCAACGGATCCTTCGTTCTGGACACAAAGGTCTCCACCTTGTGATTGAATCGAGACGCCATGAGATCCACGTCTGGCGTCCCCCATCTGCGGCAAATCTGATTGAACACCTCCGGGTGGAGACCACTCTCCCTGGTCCAGCGTCTGGCGACTGAGAGAGTCCGCCTGCCAGTTCTATACACCGGGAATGTAAATGGCAGAGATTGCCGGAACGTGACGTTCCGCCCAACGTAGTATCAGAGCTGCCTCCGCCGCAGATGCTGGACTCCTTGTGCCGCCCTGGTGGTTCACATATGCCACTGCTGTGGCATTGTCCGATTGATTTCGAATCGGACAACCCTGCAATCTCACCCAGTGGAAAAAAGGCACAATCTGAGTGCTCTCAGCTCCAGGACCATGATGGGGAGGGGAGCCTCCTGCGCTGACCAACGGCCCTGGGCAGACAGCTGTCCCAGGATCCCTACCCAGCTTGAAAGACTGGCATCCGTGGTGATGATCACCCACTGAAGGGGCAGGAACGACTTCCCCCTGAGTCAGGGTCGAGCCCCGAAGCCACCAAGCCAGAGACGCCCTGGTCTGGGAGCTCAGACGGATCCGAAAGTCCAAGGACCGAGGGGACCTGTCCCACCGAGCCAGAATTGCTTGCTGAAGGAGACAAGCGTGACTCTGGGCGAAATGCCTCGAACGACGAGACCATGAGCCCTAGCACCCGCATACAGAACCTGCCAACTGCAGAGACAGCAACTTTGCTGGAGGGAGGAACACCTTCGCCTGCTCTGTGTCCAGAATTAGACCCAGATACTCCAGGCGACGGGATGGAGAGACCGACGACTTCTGCAGGTTGAGTAACCAACCGAAGCCCTGCAGCGATGTCATAGTAAGTCTCACATTCTCCTCCAGAACCAAAGCGGACTCCGCTCGCAGGAGCAGGTCGTCCAGGTGGGCTACCACCGCAATGCCTCTCTGTCAGAGCAACGCCAACACCGGGGCTAGCAGTTTTGTGAACACTTGAGGTGCTGAGGCCAGGCCGAAGGGGAGTGCTACAAATTGAAAATGGAGGTCTCCCCTGCAAACCGCAGGAAGCGCTGATGCCGTGGACGAATGGGTACATGGAGGTACACATCCCTGATGTGCAGGGATGCCCAAAATTCCCCCTGATGAAGGGCGGCCACGACCGAGCGGATAGATTCCAACCGGAATTTCCGCGCCCTGACATACCGGTTCAGGGCCTTCCTGTCCAGTACTGGCCGAACCCCCCCTTTTCGGGAACCACGAATAGATTCGAGTAGAAACCTCGAAACCTCTCTTCTGGAGGCACTGGCACGATCACCCCCTGGACCGAAAGTGCTTGGACAGCCCCAAAAAGAGCCTCCCAGCAGTCCTGTGGGAGCCCTAAGTTTGATGGGAAGAACCTGTCTGGGAGTAGAGTGTTGAACTCTATCCTGTACCCGGTGGACACCACTTCCCGTACCCAATGATTGGGAATGTGGGCCAGCCACCGGCCTGCGAATCCCAGAAGACGCTCCCCCACCCGAATTCCTGGTGGGGGCAACCCATCAGGCTGAGGAGGACTTGTCCTCCGCTTTTTTGGTTCCGCGCTGCCACTGCCGGTACCCGGCCCCTGCAGTGACCTTACCGTGTCTATGGCGAAACTCACGCCTCCAGGCTCTAGGAAGAAGGGCACTTACCTCCTGTGAAATCCTTAATGATCTCACCCAGCCGTGGACCGAATAGACGTCCACCCTGAAAGGAAAGTTCTGTGGAAGCATGGTCACCGGACCAAAAACGCAACCAGAGTACCCGTCTGAAGATACAGCAACGCCGCTACCCTGGATCACATAGGCAGTAATCAACGGCCGCATCACCAAGGTACTTGCGACCTCAAAGCAAATACAGCCCTCTGCGGCATATCCAGCAGGCGGCTGCAGTCCAGAATATTCTGGAGCTCCGCCATACGCTCAGACAGATATCGCGCCACCATGGCGGACGTCAGGGCTGGCCGCAGAGTAGAGCCTGCCACCAGGAAGAGCGACTTTAACAGCGCCTCTGTCTTTTGTCAGTGGGGCCCTTGAAGGCAGGAACCCCTTCCAGAGGAATGGTCGTCGCCTTATTAAGGCGAGCTATCGGCGGGACACCAAGGCGACTCCCTTTTTTTTTTTTTAAAAAAAGCTTTCCTCAAGGGATAGCGAGCAGCAAACCGTTTGGACCTATGTCCCTTGAAGTGTGGGAGGAAACCGGAGCACCGGGAGGAAACCCCTGCATGCACAGGGAGGATATGCAAACCTCAGGCAGGTCATGGTTAGGATCTGAGCCAGCAAGCATTATGCTGCCAGACGCAAGTGCTACCCACTACACCACTGTGCTGCGCTAAAAGAATGCTGCAGACGCTGCCATTTACAATAAACAAGGTGATCAGGAAATTGATCATGTGGGTAAGCCTTGGGTGCCCTAGGGGGCCTGGAGGACCAAACACACATGCGCAGAAATCAGCGATTCGCCATCCTGGCTCAGTCTCATCGTAGTGCGATACCAATCATAATGGCGCAGCTGCTGTCCCCTGATCCTCTTCTCCGTCCGAGGGACCTTCCAGATCAAAATCCTCCCTTGAAAAGCAAGGAGGAGGGGGACGCTTCTCGGGGGGCCTGCTGGTGACATCCGCCCTGGGGAGAAGTCACTAAAGACCGCCACAGCTGGTCCTGAAAAGCCCCTTGCGCAGATTGCGCCGCCACTGATTGCTCCTAGCATGTTCAGCTCCCCTAGTAACACATAGATGCATACTAAAAATTAAAGGCACCCCCACACAGCCGCACACCACCGCCCCACAGTGCACCAGGGAACCCAGGAAGACTGCACCTGTCGCCACCAGCACCCACAGGAGAGCCCAGCTATACTTGCTGTTTGCTGCCATAACCCTGAGGATCGTCAGAGAGCCGCGCCGTCAGAAGCACACACCGTCCCAAAGTGAAAGTAAAAACTGCAGACACGTTTTTTGCATAAGCAGGGATTCCAATATGGCCGCCGTTGAACACTAGAGGCAGAAAAACACCCGCAGGGAATGTGCAGTACCGCAAATGGCCGCTCTGAGCGCTAGAGGGAAAGTCCCATAGGCCCAATATGTCTGCGGCTACGGCAAAATGGCGGCGGTCCGCCCCCAACTGGCGGCCGATCGCCGCAGGGTGTCGAAAAACGACCGAACAGCGCTAGACGATCGGGTGCGGTGCGGGGGGAAGGGGGGTGTGAAGGGGGTGAACAGGAGCTCCACGCGCCCCTACCGGAGGCTACCCAGCAAAAAAAAAAAATTTTTTTTTTTTGTGTCGTCGGTCCCCCCTTTCCGCCCCTAAAAAGGGGGGAACGAAGGAACTCTCACTCACCACTCCGGACGACGCCATGGGTAGCCACCCAGTCGCAGACCTTCCGCCCCTGTTTGGCGGTATGCTGCAGGCCAGAAAGTCGCCCTTCCCGAATCGCATCCGGGGCTGGGCGTAAGGGGGGGGATCACCCCAGGCCGCCCACACGGAACGGGCACGATGCGGCGGGTACCCATACGGCGGGACTGGCTCGCATCGGTCGGCCAGGCCGGGGAAAGTACAGAGCCCATGGACTCTCTATGCCCCGACCGGCTTCTTGATAGCAGATCAATTGCTTGATCGAAGACAAATAAAAGTAAAAGAAAAATAAAAAACGGTCACAAACAGGACCACAATTCCCCTGCAGGGAAGCCAGATCAACTCCTTGCAAACTAGGCATTGAAACTGAAGAGCTAATGCTATGAGGGGGTTTATGTGGGAAGAGAGGAAGGCCCCCCATGGGAGGGGCCAGCTGTTTCTTTTCCCTGCCTAGTTAACTCCTAGTGAGACCAGCATAAACCCCACTGCGTCTGTCAGTGAACGATAGGAGAAATAATATTTTATATAAAATTACCTTATTACTTTTTGGAGAAATTTTTTCCCTCTGAACCAAAATGTCTGGTCAAAGTGAATTTTCTGTTAGTGTTTGTCAGGAGCCAGCCCCTAGTGGTGATACTAATATCCGAATGGATGTAGCAAAAATACAAAACTTAGTGAGACACATAGCGCAAAATAGTGGGATATGTAAAAGAAAAGTTGCATATTGAAGCAAGTCTAGAGTCATACCTTAACCACTTGCCGACCGCCGATCGGCATCTGACGGCGGCAAAGTGGCTCGTTCCCGCAAATCGCCGTCATACGACGGCGGCTGCGGGAACGTGTATAGTGAGCGCGTGGGCGAGGGACCGGGGGGGACCTGTGTCACTCGCGCGCCCGCGCGGAGGCCGCCGCGCGCGTGCGAGTGATATGTGCAAGGGCGTCGGCGGCAGCATACTGCCGCTAAACGCCCTTGCTCGGTGAAACGGCGGCAGTCTACGGCTAGCCGCCAGCCGTTCACCAATTCCATACTGAGATCTGAACGAAGTTATACGTTGAAAAGAAAATGTATAGGGTGATAAAACGCGATACACAGAGTGATTCAAAACATAAAAACGATGTAGGTAAGCCTATAATCATAGTGGTGATCCCCGACCGAGGACTGTTTGTGATT
>BLSH010257425.1:54073-62249 GCA_018402905.1 Glandirana rugosa | reverse complement strand
CCGAAAACCAACAAAATAGAACCGGAGTCCTATTCCATTATTCCTAGCTGAAGTATTCAGGCGACCGGCCTGCTTTGAACACTCTAATTTTTTCAAAGTAAACGCTTCGGGAGGGCGTGGCTGACTGAGCTCCTACATGGACGCGCAAGTCCGGAGCTCCGATCAACCACCGGGGAATACTACCGTCCGGAGGAGCCGTGCAGTCGCTCAGACAACCAGAGGTTCACCAGCATACACCCGTGACCACCAAGACCATGCCTAAGCACCAAAGCGTGCAATCGCAACTGAGAAAACTGCAGGAGTTTTACCCGGCCGTAAGGCGGAACCAGGCCCAAGATGGCACAGGTGAAGGACAACGTGCTGCATGCAATCTCACAGCACCTATGGTGAGTGACACACAGAGGCAGCCGGGCAATAAAGCGAAGGGACCCAGGAACGGAGTACCATCAGTTAACAGCACTCCCACCGCACAAAGCCCCGCTAAGTCCAAGCCCTGCAGAGACTCCCCAGCAAGACACACGGAAGACCTGGGCATGGATGTAGGAGAGCCCCAGGCTTCAAATACCACACACAGGCCTCAAAGAGAGGATCCCATAGCAGCATTCCCCACTTCAGCGTAGCCTGTATCGGATACTACACTCAAAGATATGATGATGACACTCAGAGATTCCCTATTAAATGACTTAATCACCTCTGTGAACGAATGCAGCCCTGACATACAAGAAATAGGGGACAGAGTGGACATTATAGAGACTACTATGGGTGACTTCACGGAATCCTACAACACTCTAGTGGATGCTCATGAATCACAGACAGAAGATATACAATGGATAAAGGATAAACTATCAAATTTAGAGGACAGATCTAGAAGTAACAATATAAAAATCAGAGGAATCCCTGAAACAATCATGCCACAGCAACTACAACAGTATGCCCTCTCACTTTTTTCAACACTTGCTCCCAACCTAACACAACAGGATCTCACCATTGACAGGATCCAAAGAGTACACAAACCCTTTTTCCTGCCAACCAAGACCCCGAGAGATGTACTCCTGAGGGTACACTTCTTCCACATAAAAGACCAACTCATGGCCCTGACAAGGAAACCCGAAGGTCTACCCGCACCATATGTGGGGCTCCAACTACTCCCAGACACACCCTACAAAAACACAAATCTCGCAACCATAACTAAGGCTCTTAGAAACCACAGAATTATTCACAAATGGAGATACCCCGCCACACTCTGCATAACACACAGACTCCACAATCAATGTCTCCACCCTAGATGAAGGGATAGCTGCACTACGTCAATGGGGCATTCTCCCAGAAACACCTCAGCCCCACACGGGCAACAAGCACCCAACGCACTTTGAAGCAGAGTGGCAGGTAGTATCAAGGAAACGAGCCGGCAAAAATAACAAAAAGAACTCCCACGGAACACTTCAACGACACATTTCTAAAATCTGAAGACCTCCCCAGTCAGGATGGGACTACCTTCTCATCATGAACCCCCACTGTGATATAAAGCAGACATGTCTGCACACGGATCTCAACAATGATCCCCTTTTTACCCCAAGTTCCCCGAGGGTTACGATCACTGTTTATGTTTCTCGTTGTTTGTTCTTTTTCCTAACAACTAACCTCTCAACAGAAAGTGCCAAGCTCCCACCCAGAACCAAGTACCAGACAAGATCCCAACCGCAAACTCGGAACCAAGTGATGAGAACCCAGAGCCTCATCCTCCTACATGTGCCACAAGAGGGACCCAAAATGAAAGGACACCCTGGCCCCAGAAAGACCTTCGACAAAAGTGAGTACACCATTGTACACTCATTAAACCCACAAACACCCCAAAATGGCTGTTACATACATGTCAATCAATGCTAGGGGTCTGAACCACCCTGCAAAGAGGTTTTCCCATGTGGACAGAAGCGTCCAGACATAAGGCAGACATTATATGCGTACAGGAGACGCACTTCAAAGCAGGAACAACCTCTAAATGCACCCACAAGAACTTCCCCCACATCTTTATGGCGTGCAACCAAAATAACAAAAGCAAAGGAGTCTTAATAGCAATAAAAGACACGGTTGCATTCCATCTTAAGTAGAGTTGAGCGAACTTCTAGAAGTCCGGGTTCTGCTGGTTCGGCCGAACTTCGGGACAAAGTCCGGGTTCGGGTCCGGACAGAACCCGAACTTTGTCCCGGACCCCAAACCCCATTGAAATCAATGGGGACCTGAACTTTTAGGCACAAAAATGGCTGTAAAATAGTCCTGGGAAGTCCTAGAGGTCTGCAAAAGGAAGGAAATGGGGGTAAGGGTGGGACAAGTGACCTACAAAGAAATGGGGACAGGGAAATAACTTTAAATATTTTTTAAAAAAAGAAAAAACATAAAAAAAGAAAAAAATGGAGGTGAATGTGGATCATCTTCAAACTGGGTCTGAAAAGTATTAACGGTAGAAGCCATATAACTGTTCTAAAATCATCTTCAAACTGTGTCAAAAAAGTATAAATAAGCCAGGAGAACCCAGATCACTGTTCTGCAAACATCTGTAAAGTCTGTGTGTCACTTTAAATATAACCGGCAATGACTGAACATCTGTTCTGCAAACATCTGTACAGTCTGGGTGAAACTACAGCATAGAGAAGAACAGGCATATGGTTTCGCTCTGCTATAGTTTCAAACACAGTTTGCAGATGTTTGCAGAACAGTGATATGGGTTCTCCCGGCTTATTTATACTTTTCAGACGCAGTTTGAAGATGATCCACATTCACCTCCATTTTTGCTTTTTTTAAAAATATTTAGTTATTTCCCTGTCCATTTCTTTGTAGGGCACTTGTCCCACCCTTACCCCCATTTTCCTTCCTTTTGCAGACCTCTAGGACCTTCCTGGACTTTTTTACAGCAATTTTCAGAACTTTCATTAAAATTACCAGAACCCCGGACCCGAACCTAGACCTTTTTTTTGAAAAGTCCGGGTTCGGGTCCAGGTCCTGGACACCCCAAAGTTCGGTATGGACCCAAACTTTACAGTCCGGGTTCGCTCAACTCTAATCTTAAGTCTTCCACCATAGACACAGAAGGAATATATATCATCCTCACCTGCGACAAACTCAAAACCCTTTATGCTGGTCAACTCATACGCCCCCAACAATCATCAATCCAGATATGTCAAGTCTCTTCTTAAGATTATTGAGGAGAAAAAATATGGGAACATTTTAGTTTGCGGAGATTTCAACATGGTCGTTGACCCGAACATGGACTCCACCTCCCGAACATCCAAAAGATCCCCAAATCTACAACAGCTACTTCACCAAGCAGACTTATTTGACACTTGGAGATGCCAGCATGCATCGGAAAGGGACTACACCTTTTTCTCTACGAGACACAACAGCTACTCGAGAATTGATCTGATTATCACAGACAAATGGTTGTTGCAGAAAGTGATAAGGTCCAAAATCTATGATCTAACATGGTCGGACCATGCACCTGTATCGATTACTATTGCAGGAGAGTCTGCCACCCCACACACCCCCATCTGGCGTTGCAATTCCAACATACTCCAGGAACCCCAAAACTTCAAATATATTCAAACAAATCTCCTAGAATTTTTCAAAACAAACGCTGCCTCGGTGAACAATCCACCCTCTGGAGTGCGCATAAAGCATTAATTAGGGGCATTCTGATTAAACTAGGAGCCAGAGCCAAAAAACAATACAATCAAAAATTTGACCAACTCACCCTAGAAATCCATAGACTTGAATCACTAAACAAACAACCCAACCCATAAAAACTCCACACTGCTAGGTAATCTACGAGAGGAGCTACGACTCCTACTATTTAAAAAATATGAAGGGATAATCAAACGCCTTAAATACGACTCCTACGTAAACTCAAACAGAGCTGGGAAACTCCTGGCAAATCAGATAAAAGAAGCAAGAACTAAGTCAAAAATTGCACACCTCATTCATCCCTCTCTCAATCACAAGATCACAAACCCCCAAGAAATTGCACACCAATTGGCCCAATATTACGAGAAACTATACAACTTAGACCATGATCCCCATACTCCTCAGCCCTCTACAAAACACATTGAGGAATTTCTAAACATCCACTTACCTACCCTTTCACAGGAACAACTACTACAACTTATTGCCCCATTCACACAAAAAGAAACAGAGCAGTCGATTAACACACTCCCATTGGGTAAATCACCAGGACCCGACGGATTCTCAAACGAATACTATAACATTTTTGAGAAAACCCGTGCCCCACACTTACAGCAATTGTTCATCGAGGCAGCCAATACTGCTTCATTTCCAAAAGAAATGATTCAAGCATACATAATCACCCTACCCAAACCAGGAAAAGACCCCACAACTCCAGGTAATTTCAGACAGATTTCCCTGTTGAATACAGACGTCAAATTATACGCAAAAGTACTAGCCAAACGCCTAACCATCATGGTACCAAACTTAGTAAGCATAGACCAGATGGGATTTGTAAAGGGGAGGCAGACCTCTGATGCTACCAGACGAATCATTGATATTTGCTTTGCGGAGACCTCACGAACGCCTTCTCTGCTTCTCTCAATAGACGCAGAGAAGGCATTTGATAGAGTCCACTGGGGTTATAGGTCTCTTGTACTAGAAAAATTTGGTTTTGAGGGATCATTTCTGACAGCTATAAAAGCCTTATACTCCCAACCATCCGCCCAGATTTATACAGCAGGTCTACTATCCAAACCATTCCAAATAACGAACGGGACGAGACAAGGGTGTCCCTTATCCCCAACTATTTTCAACCTTATCATAGAACCATTAGTAACGGCTATCAGGAATTAGCCCCACGTCACGGGATTCCGCTTCAATAAGTCCCACCATATTACCACACTATTCGCAGACGATATTATACTTTCCCTCACAAACCCAGCAATCTCTGTCCCCGAGACACACCGCATACTTTCCGCATTTAGTAAAATCTCTTTCTACAAGGTCAACTTTTCAAAATCACTGATTCTAAACGTAGGGACTCCCAAGGCAGTTAGCACATGATTACAAAACTCCCTACCCTTCAAATGGAACCCACACAATATACCATACCTAGGGATCACCCTCACCAAACTAGGAATCTCCTCCCCAAAACATCCTTCCCCTCACAACCAAAATAGAAGCCCAATTCAAACAATATTGGAACAAAGAATTATCCTGGTCGGGAAGACTAGCATCAGTTAAAATGATGATATTACCCCAAATTCTCTACCTTTTCAGATCCCTACCCATCCCGATACCCAGACACCTCCTGAACAACATAACTAGAATCCTCAAAAAATTTATATGACAAGATAAAAAACCCAGGTGCACGCAGACAGCTCTAATGCCACATAAACCCCCAGGAGGAGCAGGGTGGATAGACATAGGGGACTACTACAACGCAACCCAGTTGGACCAGTTAAAACACTGGTTCAACCCAACAGACCCCCCCACATGGGTAGAACTAGAGGCATCACTGGCCCCTAAAAACAACTTAACCCACTTGCTTATATGCGATTCCTGGACACATATTAACATTTCCACATTGCCCCTCCCCATGCAAGCCTCTATTAAAGCATGGAGAACGATAACGCAACACTCTTCTTGAGTTACCACAGAATTCCCGCAACAACTCCCAATACAAATTTTAGAAACCATGATCCCATGGCTACCAACAGAAAAACTCCAAGAGGCAGGAATAAAATCAGTAACAGACTTCTTCTCTAAGGGAGAAATTAAAAGCATAACCACAATCCTACACGATTTCAACACCCCCAAGTCCCTGACATTTACCAGCTCCCGTATACTTAATTTCCTAAGGAAGAACCCCATACCAAACCAAAACCTACCAGCACACATTAGGGATATCTACTTATATCCAAACCCAACCAAGCGGGGCATTTCCCTGATTTACAATACCCTCCAAAACAAGACAATACTACAAAAGACAACTCAAATGATGAAATGGGAAACAGATCTTAAGACCTCAATCCCACCCCAGAAATGGTCCAAAGCCATCAGAGCAATATACAAATCATCCCACTGCGCCTCACACGGAGAGCTCACCCTGAAAATCCTACTTAGATGGTACCTCACTCCATATAAACTTGCAAAATTCTCCAAAGACATGTCCCCCTTGTGCTGGTGCAATTGCGGCCAGATAGGTAATTTACTCCATACACTATGGGAATGCCCAAGCTTGACAAGCTACTGGGCTCAAATCTTTAAGTACATGGCTACTCTCAGGTATCCTCATCCACCCCAATCCTCAGCTGGCGATTCTCCACATTGGAATCGAGATATACCTCCCTGAATCACAAACAGTGATAACCCATATTTTCTTAGCAGCCCGGCAACTAGTTATGAGAAAATGGAAAACAAACCAGACTCCGAACCTCTCGGAAGTCATTTCACTAACACACCAACATTACACTTTCGAAAACATATTAGCCCTCAAAAACCTCAACGGAGTCAAATTCCACAAACAGTGGGAAATATGGATCAACAGAGAAGCCAATACATACAAATGGGTGGAAAGCTTACTTGGCAACTTTTGAATTGTTATCCTCTGTAATTGGTTAAACACTCTATGAATGTAACCCTAATACTTGTTATTTCCTTCCCCTCCCTTCATGTTCCCATGTATATCCTTACCTCCATGTTACTCTTAAGGCTCGTACACACGGGACGACGATCGTGCGTACGACCGTGTTGAATCGTACGTTGACGGTCGTATGTAGCCTACTGACATGCACACGACGGTCGTACATACAACTTGCGGCCGGCCGAACGTGATGACGCGAACGAGCGTATAATGAGGAAGTAGCGTCACCTTTTGGGCTCCCTTCTAATTTCATGTTAGTTGAAGTGGACTTGGCGCATGCGTGTTTAGCACAATACAACTTTGTTGAACACAGCTGCTCTACACACGACTCAACGGTCGTATGCGAGCTTGTTGACACGACCAAGTTTTCTAGTCTGCACATACAACTCCCACGAACGACCGTCGTACGTTCAACTGTTGAAAGCGCCGCCACAGACGATCGATTCTGCATGCAACGGTCGTGAGTACGACGTGTTGAACACGATCGTCGTCCCGTGTGTACGAGGCTTTAACCTGGTTTGGTGCACACGCAACTTTGCCTTAACAATTCCCATTGTATCTACCAAACCATTATGCAATGTTACTATTTGTGTATTATCTCTGTTTACCTTAATAAAAATCCAATTAAAAAAAAAAAAAAAAGTAAACGCTTCGGGCCCCTGGGACACTCAGTCAAGAGCATCGGGGAGGCGCCGAGAGGCAGGGGCTGGGACAGGCGGTAGCTCGCCTCGCGGCGGACCGCCAGCTCGATCCCAAGATCCAACTACAAGCTTTTTAACTGCAGCAACTTTAATATACGCTATTGGAGCTGGAAATTTTTTATTGAAAAAAACTGCTACCATACAAATTCATACACAATTTTCTATAACATTCCATTACATATTCACATTCATATTCATATGTGCCATATTAACATTACTTTATATATACACTCAACGCGAAAATTCCCCCTTAGAGTGCTCATTCTTCTTAGTATCACCACCAGACCGATTCACGGACAGCAGCCAATACTTATGAATCATTGTAGCACAGAACCTTTAAACCCAAAACACATTCCCAACCTTGCCCGCCATTCCTGGGTACCAATTAGCTGGACCAAGCCCGCTTGTTGGTAACCCATGTCATCATGGCTTTAACATAACCACAATAATTTCACGTTACCTCCTCCCCACTCTCCACGTCATCCAAAAATCTCTCATCCATATCTACATACATAATTGCATCAAACGAATAACCATCATCCTTTATTTCAGGCTGAGAATCCTCCACCTCCTCCTGCCTGAGAGCTTTTTTCTTTTTTTTTCTTTTTTTTCCACCTAACCACCCCTTCCGGACTCCTCTCCAGAGGATCTTTAGCATTTTCCTCTTCTGACTGCCCACTCGAAGCCCTGTGGCGCTTCTGCATGACCAAATCTCCTGAAGCTTCCATATCACTCCCCTCCTCCCCTGACTCAACAGACTCGTCCTCCCCCACCCCCATCTCGGGAGGAGGAGAGGGGAGAGGACGAGCAACTAACTCCCCTGAATCCTCCATAT
>BLSH010257422.1:148859-159651 GCA_018402905.1 Glandirana rugosa | reverse complement strand
ATGGTAACCAGATATGCCTTATAGCAGAAGTTCTAGATTGCTACTTGTTAATGAAAGGAATATTATATCAGATGTATGATATCTATTGTTTGTTGTGGCTGCTGTTGATTTTCTTTGTTACCTTACTAAACTATGAATGTAATGCTCTGGTGTTTGCCCTTAATGGGCGTTAATAAAGCTTATATTTGAAAAGAAAATAAGATCTTATTACCTCCTCTGCTGCCACTTCCAGCAACGTCTCCTCTCTGCTTCCTCCCGCCTCACCTCTCACCCGGAACTTCCTGTCTGTATCTGACATCACTTCCTGTCTGTACCTGACATCACTTCCTGTCTTCCATAGAGACTTCCTGTCTGGGTAGAAGTGAGATCACCACCTTGTGGAGCTCAGAGGAACTGCAGCCCTGAGAAAGGTCTGGTAGTGTGAACACGGCCTTGTGCTGTGTGTGGATGTCCTGTATATCCTTATAGATGGGGTCATCTCCACTCCTACCAAGGGGGATAGAAATATATTACTGCTCGGGGGGAGACATTTTGGCCCCTTTGATTTTGCAGTAAAATTGATTGGAGATTTAGTCATGTAGAACATCTGTTATATGGATACAAAGAACCCCAGCCGAGAGTAAAGGGTGGAAATGGCTCCTGATCCCCAGATTTGGGCAATTATGTCACCAATAGAAATTGAATAAAACCCGCGCTATGTGTAACACCTCAACTACCTACAAATATAACTTATACCGGACTGCTGCTGTAACAAAGGTAAGTATTCCCTTTATCAACTAGAAGAGCATTATGTGTCACAGCGCTGTCCTATTGTGTGTGCACATAAATTATCACAAATACACTAAAATATGTGGATACATTCATAAATAAAGTGCTAGGGGCTCAAATAATATTCTCTGCAAATCTACTGCTTCCACTTTACACCTACTTCATTCATCTTATGGTGTTTATCAATAAATTAAGTAAATTGAACCATGTGCAAATTCAAATACAACATAAATTGCTTTGTGTTCAAGATGTTGTTCCGTGCAGATCCACTGCTTCCACTTTGCACCTACTTCATTAATCTTATACTATTTGTCGCTGTATTAACCAGTACAGATCCGTGCTATAGCCAAAAGACGGCTACAGTGCGGACCTGAATTGCTGGGGGCATATCCGTGGATGTCCGTCCCTCTGTGCACTCCACACACGCACTCACAGCAGGCGGTGCTGCGCTCTCGAGCCCGCCGCATGCTGCATGGGCATGCCCACAGGTCGCGCAGACTCAATGTCCACTGGTGACCTGTGATCGCCTAATAGAGAGAAAGAACGGGGAACCGCCAATGTAAACACTGCAGTTCCCTGCTCTGTGAGGGGGGACATAGGAGATCTACTGATCCCTGTCACTGGGATCAGTTAGATCTCTTATGCCCCTGGCAGCCCAGCCCCCTCACAGTTAGAACACACCTAGGGAACACAGTTAACCCCTAGATCGCCCCTGCAGGTTAACCCCTTCACTGCCAATGACATTTATCTGCTTCCCGACCGCGTGCCATCTTTTGACGACGGCAGTCTGGCAGCTGTGCGCTAATCAATGAAAATAGACGCCAAACGCCTCCAGCGCGGTCGCGACAGTCCCATTTGTTGCCAGACCGTTCAGTCAACATGAATAGACCAATGGATTTTGGTCTATTCATGTTGATCGTCCGGCGAATAGGATTTCTTCCCCTACCTGTGAAATGTAAACAGAGGTAGGGGAAGTGATGTCATCTCCCCTCTCTGCTTTCTTTTCCGTTACAGAGAGGAGAGAGGACATCTAAAAACGTGAGTTGCACAAACAGCACACTGACACCAGGTCACATAGGCATATTTAACCCTTTGATCACCCCCCAGTTAACCCTTTCACTCCCTGTCACCCCCTGTCACAGTGTCATATACTGTAGTGCAGCGATCTGATTTTTACCGATCGCTGTACTTGTGACCCTTGTGACGCTAAATCAGTGTTAGGGTAGATAGTACTAGGCCTAGTTAGGTGTAAATACCCCCCTTGCCTCCCCAATAAAGGTTTTAACCCCTCGATTGCCCCCTGTCAATTGTGATCACCGTATAAGTGTCACGGGTGACGCTAGCTAGCTAGTTTTTTTACCCATCCGATTACCTGCTGTATATTATTTTATATACCTTTTATAGGTTTTAACCCCCGATCACCCGGCGGTGAGCCCAGTTAGGTTTTAGCGTGCGTTAGGGTCAGGGTATATACCAGGCAGGACCAGTTAGCGAGGTACTCTGACACGCACCCACACATTAGGTAGGTGTTAGATATTATTGGAATATCTGATCAGATCAATATCTGCGATCTGATCAGATCTATATTAGCGTCCCCCTTAGATTTAGTGTTCTAAAAAACGCAGTGTTAGCGGGATCAGCCCAGATAACTGCTAACACCTGCGTTTAGCCTCTCTGCCCAGCCCACCCAAGTGCAGGATCAATAGATCGCTGTCACTTACCACTCACAGAACACATATCTGCAGCCTTCGCAGAGATCACGCCCGATCACTGCGAATTCTGACAGTGAATTTGGTAGCGACTTGACACAGGCTCTGACAACCAGGTGCACTTTTTTGCCTGTGAGTCTCACTTGTGTACCTATAAATTTAGAGACCATGTCTAATTGGAGGTACACTAGTGAAGAGGCCTACGCGATTGTGAGTATGACAGATGAGAGCGATGGGGAAGACTCACTGTCAGATTCAGACTCACCAATCGAGTTGATATTCGACAGCGGCTCCATGACAGATAGTTTGGATGATTGGGTGGTCCCTGCTAAGGTCAGGCGTAGCAGATCCCGTTTAGCTGGCGCTGATGTGCGTGAACCGCAGGGCTCTCGTATGGAGCAGAGAGCCAGTACTAGCGCTGCTACCCCTTCTGGTGACCTGGCAAGCACCAGCGGCCTAGTACATCCTGGTCATACAACCAGCACTGCAGTATCACTTGGTGACGTGGCGAGTCCCATAAGTACAGTTCAAGCTGTTGTTGTTAGCATGAGTAATTCCCCTGCAGCCACGAAGACGAAGAACACAGGCCCACAGAGCCCATAGTGCCCTTCCTGACATGCTTGCAAACCCTGATTGGCAACCCACCACTGATGCAGCGCCCGTACTTCCCCCATTCACTGCCCAACCCGGAATTCAGGTGAATACAGTTGATTTTAGGGCCATTGATTTTTTTTGGCTGTATTTCACCGAAGATCTCTATAGATCTATTGTGGACCAAAGCAATTTATATGCTGGTCAATACATCGCCGCTAATCCCCATTTGTCCCTTGCCAGAAATTGGAAAGCAATTACGGTTTCCGAATTTAAGACCTTTCTGGCCCTCACCATCAACATGGGCATACATCGTCTACCTGAATTGTGGTTATATTGGTCCACTGACTCAATTCATCACATGTATGTCTACTGCTTCCATGGCCAGGACACAATACGAGCAGATTCTGCGGTTCATGCACTTCAGTGACAATCGACTCGATCGTCCATATGGAGACCCTGAATTTGACCGGCTCTGCAAAATTCGGTCCCTCATAAACCACTTCAACCAGAAGTTCACAGCACATTTTATTCCCAACCAAGTTGTGTGCATGGACGAGTCCCTGATTAAATTTGCTGGCCGTCTTGTTTTCAAACAGTACATCCCCAACAAGCGTGCCAGATACGGGATCAAGTTGTATAAGCTCTGTGACAGGGCCACAGGCTATACATGTAGTTTTATGGTTTATGAGGGCCTAGATAGCCGCATAGAGCCGGAAGGATGCCCAGACTACATGGGGAGTGCTGGTAAAATTGTGTGGAGCTTGGCATCACTCTTATTCGGAAAGGGGTACCATTTGTACGTGGAGAATTACTACACAAGCGTGCCACTTTTTAGTCATTTACTTGATCACCAAATTGGCGCATGTGGCACCGTGCGACCTAATCGCCGGGGCTTCCCCCAACGGCTGGTAGATTCCCGACTTAGTTGGGGGGAGAGAGCCTGCTTGAGATGTGGTAATTTGCTCGCGATGAAGTGGAGGGATACAAAGGATGTTTTCATTCTTTCCTCCATTCATGCAGACACGGCTGTCCAAATTAGAAAAGCGACCGGTCTTGTGGAGAAACCCCTCCACCAATATAACCTTAATATGGGAGGGGTGGACCCCAATGACCAGTTATTGGCGCCCTACTTAATTGCCCAGACGCTGGTACAAAAAAGTGTCTATTTACTTCTTTCAATTGGCTTTGCTGAACGCTTTTGCGCTATACAAAGTGTCAGGAAGGATTGGAGCTCTCCTGCAATTCCAGGAAGAGATCATCAGAGCCTTCTGTATCCAGATGGTTCTGCACCCCAAGTTCCCAATCCACATGCAGTGAGCTGGCTGCATGGACGGCATTATCTACATGCCATCCCTGGTACCCATACCCAACGGTACCCCCAAAAAAGATGTTGTGTCTGCCAACGACGCGGATACAGGCGTGACACCCGATATTATTGCCCCACCTGTTTGGGCCAGCCTGGTCTCTGCATCAGTGACTATTTCGAGCACTACCATTCATTAGTTCAGTATTAGCGTAGGGAACAGCATTACATAGAAATAGGACACACTTTCACAGGGTCTCCAAAGATGTCACCGCATTTTTGGAGACCCTAACCTTTAATGTTTATTGTTCATTGTTATAAAAAAAAAGCGTACCAAAAAATAAATACATAAATAAATAAATAAAAGTTATAAAAACCAAAAAAAAATAAATAAATAAAAACCAAAAACAGTTGTACGTTTCTTATTTTTCTATCTCCATTTTCTCTCTGTTCTCTTTCTATTGCTCTCTCTATTGTTGTTTATGCATATATGTAATGTTTTGTTGCATTTTATTATAGTTGGTTTTTTTTTTGCAGGTATGCAATGTTTTTATGTAACATGTAATTATTTTTTTATTCTTAGCATGAATATTATTTTTTTATGTGTTACTGTTTTTATTAATCTTTATTTAATTTTCAGGTATGCCAGCTGCAGAGCTGATTTATTTAGGGTGATAGCAATAGCGTTTGCTCCCACCATATATAAAGCAGCGACTCCAGCACTGTTGGCGGTGATTTTACCACCACAGTTAAAAAAAAGAGCAAATATACCGGAGCATGGGGCAGTGGGTGGAAATTGGGGCAGATTGCCCCTATGCTCCGGTATATTTTTTTTAAAAAAGTGGCTATGCCCAACATTAGAAGTGGGAGGATGAGTGGAGATTTTCTAATGGTGGGCATACCCACTGAATAATTCTTTTTTTCATGAAAAAAAGAACATTACAATATATGCCCAACAAGGACCCGCGACATACTAGTATGTTGCTGGTACTCTCAGGCTCTCCTGTCCCACCGGGGAAAGTGAGAATGCAGCTGGTGGTTCCGCCAGCTTACCATAGAGCTGATTGAAGAATGGCTCCAATCATCTCCATGGCTTAAGAAACCGGAGGCTACGAGCATTTTGTGACTTCAGTTTCACCAGATATAAACAGCGCCATTGGGAAATTGGGGAAGCATCTTATCAAACCGATTTTGGTGTGGTCAGATGCTTTAAGGGCTGGGGAAAGATCTAGAGTTTAGTAGACCCCAAAATGAAAATGACATGCGACAATACCTATTTTTATCATAGGGGATATTTAAAATCCCTGTGATAATAATAAAAATGATAAAAAAAAAGATGAAAGGGACAGTGTAAAAATAAAACAAAAAGCAAAATGAATAATAATAAATAATAAAAAAAATGCACCCCTGCCCCCCGTGCACGTGCGCAAAGGTGAACGCAAGCGTCAGTTTCATGTCGTATGTAAACAACAATTTCACCATGCATGTGAGGTATCACCGAGAACGTCAGATCGAGGGCAGTAATTCTAGCAGTAGACCTCCTCTGCAGATCCTCTAAAGTGGTAACTTGTAAAGGCTTTTAAAAATGTTTATAGTTTGTCGCTGCTTCGCGAGTGTGTGTCATTTTTAAAGCATGTCATGTTTGGTGTCTATGCACTCGGCATGAGATCAACTTTTATATTTCACCAAACATTTGGGCAAAATAGTATGTTTTTGTGCATTAAAATGCAAAAAAGTGTTGTTTTTTTTCCCCAAAAATTGCGTTTGAAAAATCACTGCGCAAATACTTTGTGAAAAAAAAAAAATTGTAACACCCACTATTTAAATCTGTAGGGCCTCTGCTTTAAAAAAATATATAATGTTTGGGGGTTCAAAGTCATTTTCTAGCAAAGAAAAGGATGTCAGAAAAGACTTGGTGGTTCAAGTGGTTAGAAGAGTGGGTGATGTTGGGCATAAAATGCCAGGACAGTTCAAAACCTCCCCGAATGACACCATTTTGGAAAGTAGACACCCCAAGCTATTTTCAGAGAGGCATGTTGAGTCCATGGAATATATTATTTGTTTGTCATAAATGATTGAAAAGTGACAAAAAAAAAAATTACACAAAGCTGACACTGAAATGATATATTGCTCAGCCATGCCATGGGTATGTGTGAAATTACACCCCAAAATACATTCTGCTGCTTCTCCTGAGTACGGGGATACCCCATGTGTGAGACTTTTTGAGAGTCTATCCGTGCATGGGACCCCGAAAACCAATCACCGACTTCAGGATTTCTAAGGGCGAACATTTATGCATTCGCCCCATACTACCTATCCAGGTTTCGGAGGCCATGAAATGCCCAGATAGCAAAAAAACAAACAAATGACCCCATTTTGGAAAGTAGACACCCCAAGCTATCTGCTGAGAGGCACGTTGAGTCTATGGAGTATTTTATATTTTGCCACAAGTTTCAGGGAAATGACAATTTGTATTTATTTTTATTTTTTTTACACAAAGTTGTCACTAAATGATATATTGCTCACGCGCCATGGGTATATGTGCAATTGCACCCAAAAATACATTCTGCTGCTTCTCCTGAGTATGGGGATATCCCATGTGTGAGACTTATTGGGAGCCTATCCGTGTACGGGACCCCGAAAACCAATCACCACCTTCAGGATTTCTAAGGGCATAAAATGGTGATTTTACTCCTCAGTACTCATCACGGTTTTGGAGGCCCTGAAATGTAAAAGTAGCACAAAACCCCCCCAAATGACCCCATTTTGGAAAGTAGACACCCCAAGCTATTTGCTAAGAGGCATGGTGAGTATTTTGCAGCTCTCATTTGTTTTGGAAAATGAAGAAATAAACAGATTTTTTTTTTTTTAATTTTTTCAAATTTCAAAACTTTGTGACAAAATGTGAAATCTGCAAAACACTCAAAATACTTCTCAGCGAATAGCTTGGGGTGTCTACTTTCCAAAATGGGGTCATTTGGGGGGTTTTGTGCTATCTGGGCATTCCATGGCCTCCGAAACTGTGATAGGGAGTGAGGAGTAAAATCACCTTTTTACGCACTTAGAAAGCCTGAAGGTGGTGATTGGATTTTGGGGTCCCGTACGCGGCTAGACTGCCAGAAAGTCTCACATATGTGGTATCCCCGTATTCAGAAGAAGCAGCAGAATATATTTTGGGGTGTAATTTCACATATACCCATGGCATGTTCAAGCAACATATCATTTAGTGACAACTTTGTGGGGAAAAAAAAAAATTGTAATTTCCCAGAAACTTGTGGCAAAATATCTAATATTCCATGGACTCAACATGCCTCTCAGCAAATAGCTTGGGGTGTCTACTTTCCAAAATGGGGTCATTTGGGGGGGGGGGGCTTGTGCTATCTGGGCATTCCGTGGCCTCCGCAACAGAGATAGGTAGTGTGGGGTACATTTAATGCATACATTTTCGCCCTTAGAAATACTGAAGGTGGTGATTGGTTTTCGGGGTCCTGTATGCAGATAGACTTCCAAAAAGTCTCACACATGGGGTATCCCCGTACTCAGGAGAAGCAGCAGAATGTATTTTTGGGGTGTAATACCACACATACCCATGGCATGGGTGAGCAATATATAATTTCAGTAACAACTTTGTATAATTTATTTATTTATTTATTTTTGGTCATCTTTCAATCACTTATGACAAAAAAATAAAATATTCAATGGGCTCAGCATGCCTCTCAGCAAATTCCTTGGGGTGTCTACTTTCCAAAATGGGGTCATTTGGGGGGGGGGGTTGTACTGCCCTTCCATTTTAGCACCTCAAGAAATGAGATCGGCAGTCATAAAATAAAAGCTGCATAAATTACAGAAAATGTACCCTAGTTTGTAGACGCTATAACTTTTGCGCAAACCAATAAATATACGGTAATTAACTTTTTTTTTACCCAAGACATGTGGCTAAATGCATTGTGGCAAAAAATTATGACTAAAATTTAGTTTATTGTATTTTTGTAATAACATAAAGTTGAAAATATCATTTTTTTAAAAAATTTTTGTCCTTTTTTTGTTTATATCGCAAAAAATAAAAAGCGCAGTGTTGAACAAATACCACTGAAAGAACGCTCTATTTGTGGGAAAAAAAGGACGCAAATTTTGTTTGGGTACTGCAATGCATGACCGCGCAATTACCATTTGAAGCGGTGCAAATTGAAAAAAGTGTTCTGGTCCTAAAGCTGCAAAACCTTCCGGTTGGTAAGTGGTTAAAACTGTTAAAAAAAAATCACCAGTGATCAGTGCTTATTATTTTCATGTATTTACGTGGTCTTTTTAAACTTTGGTTTCACCTATTAAACTCAGCTGCTCTGTAATCACACCCAGGTATCTCACCGAGATCACAGGCACCCCTCCCCCTTCTATACAGATCTCAGGTGTTCTCAGAGGAAAAACTTCTCCTCTCTTCTCCTTCTGAGAAGAAATGTTCTCCGCTTCATAAACAGGGTGCCAGTGGAGATGATTTTTCTCAGAAAACTGCTGAGAACTGAAATGAGATAAATTATCTCTGTTTGATAAACGTACACCAAAGTCTGCTCATCGCTATATATGTGCTATGGTTGATTATTATACACGATGGGCTTTACCACTGGATGATAAAACGGCACTAGAGACCAGCAAAGTGCTTCTATCTATTATAATGCACCATGGAGCACCGGAAGGGTTGCTCACGGATCAAGGGCGGGAATTTGTAAACGAGGTAAGTAAACTAGTTATATAGCAATTTGGGAGAAACGCAGACATCTGTAATTCAATAAGATTTTCAACATATGGAAAATGTGATTCTTTCAATGCAACTAAAGCTGTCATCTAAAGTTTTTATTTTTATTACAATAAAAAATAGTGACGGTACAAATATATAATTATTTAAAGAATTAAATTAATTAAGGCTTCTTAAATGATAATGCTTTGTTTTCTCTATCTCGCTTACTTTTCACCCTTTCCTTCTTGATCAGTTTTTAATTCACAATTCTAAGAAAAATGTAAAAATGTATTATAACTAACATTAGCTCTCTTCTAATTTCATTATATCTTCTTAACATAGCTAAATAGTGAATTATGCACGTTTTTTAAAATTGAACGAAAATTTGCAGCACCCTACCACCCCCAAACCAATGGTCTGGTTGAAAAAATGAATCATACCATTCAGAGGTAAGACATTTTTTTTCGGACGAAAACAAGGATTTATTAAAAGAAGTGTGGGGTTGTTGTTTTTACCAGGATCACAATTACCAAGGTGGATGCAGCATGGGTCGCTGCGTCTGTCCCCTGGTGCCTCTGCAATGAGAACAGATCGATCGAACATGACCGATGGATCAGTTCTCTCATCTCCATGAGACGATAGCTGATGACTATCAGTCAGCAACTCTCCACTCTGCCTCCTCCTCGGTCAAAGGAGTGTTGGGCTATGGAGGGGGCGGAGAGGGCCATCTCAGCAGCTCGCTGAGTGTCAGTCCAGGCACCTTGTGGAAAACAGACTTTATTCTCGTGATGACGTGGTGCCTGGACCGACTTCTATGATGTCAGCAGAGAGCGTACTTACGTCTGGTCTGATCAGTACAGCCAAATGAGCTTTGTCTATAATCCTCCTTTAAGATGACAGACAAGTCATGGATGCATCAACAATATTTTTATTGTGTTAATCAATGTTAAATTAAAATTTGCATATTCAAGTTAAATCAGTAAACCAAAAAAAATCTATTAAGTAAATTTTAAAAATGGAATTTTGTAAAAAAATGTATTTTTAACCACTTCCCGGCCGCCGTATGCAGAATGACGGCCGGGAAGTGGCTCAGTTATCCTGACTGGATGTCATATGACGTCCTCAGGATAACAAGCCGCCGCGCGCCCGAGGGGGCGCGCATCGCGGCGATCGGTGGTGTGGGGGGTCAGTCTGACCCCCCGCAATGCAGATCTCGGTAAAGTGCTTCGATCCGATGTGACCAGCCGTGACCAATCACGGCTGGTCAAAGTGTAATACAGGAAAGCCATTTATCGGCTTTCCTGTACTCAGGTCTGCAGACCTGATGAGGGGAGAGCCGATCGGCTGCATCCCTGACAGGGAGGGTTTGTGCTGATGATTTATCAGCACAGCCCTCCCTCGGATCGCCACCCTAGACCACCAGGGAGCCTGCCCAGGGATGTGCCCACCAAGGGCCACCAGGGAGCCGACCAGGGACCACCAGGGAGCCAATCTGGACCACCAGGGAGACCCCCCTAGACCACCAGGTAAGTGACATAGTGCCCAGGTCCACCTTCACTCAGTGCCACCTTCAGATGCCACCCTAGACCACCAGGGAATGATGACCACCCGTATATGTAATTATCCCCGAGTAAGGGACCACCAGATCCCACCGTAGACTTCCACCGTGACTCACTTCCACCTGGA
>BLSH010257422.1:132679-143173 GCA_018402905.1 Glandirana rugosa | reverse complement strand
ATGGTTTGCAGTTTGCAGATGTTTTCAGAACAATCATATTATATCACTGATATGATATCACTGTTCTGAAAACATCTGCAAACTGCAAACCATATGCATGCTCTTCTCTATGCTGTATTTTCAAACACACTATCCAGATGTTTGAAGAGCATGTGTATGGTTTCTCCCCGGTTTTAGGTAAAGTGTTCTAAACTATTTTCAGATGTGTGCAGAACAGATCTAATCTGTGAATAACATCTGTTCTGGTGCAGAACACATGTGTGTGAATAGCAGATGGGCAATGATTGACGGCTTCATTTAAAGTGACACAGACTTTAAAAAGAAGTGTGAATAAAAGATGTGCAATGATTGACGGTTTGATTTAAAGTGACACACAGACTTGAAATAATTGTGCAGAAGAGATGTGCAATGATTCCCGGTTTGATTTAAAGTGATACACACATTTTGCAGAACAGTGATATGGGTACTCTGGGCTTATTTATACTTTTTGGACACAGTTTGAAGATGATTTTAGAACAGTTCTATGGCCTCTAATGTTAATTAATACTTTTCAGACCCATTTTGAAGATGATCTCCATTTTTGCATTTTTTATGTTTTTACTTTTTTAAAAATATTTAAAGTTATTTCCCTGTCCCCATTTCTTTGTAGGGCACTTGTCCCACCCTTACCCACATTTTCCTTCCATTTGCAGACCTCTAGGACCTTCCTGGGCTTTTTTACAGCATTTTTAAGATTTTTCATTAAAATTACCAGAACCCCCTTTTCAAAAAAAGTCCGGGTCCGGGTCCCGGACACCCCAAAGTTCGGTACGGACCCGAACTTTACAGTCTGGGTTCGCTCAACTCTACTTACAACGATTAAATCCAGGAATGGAGCTAGAAAGTGAGGTAATGTATGAATTGGAAATATTGTATAACAATATTAAAGTTTTAATAAACCCACAAACCTGCATTCACTCAATCTGATCTCCCACAGTACACAGAACATGGAAATGGAAATATTTCATTACATATAAACTGCTAAATACCTTTTCTCATAAGCAGTATATAGCAGTCTTATGACTTCTATCAGTATCCAGTTAAAGTTTGTAGGAGTACTTTTCATTCACCTCTCAATGTCCTATGAGTTTGCAGGACCGCTAACTACAGTGCTGACTGGTCCTGTGCTGATCACATGCACTCCCCCCTCCAAAAAATAAAGTAAATTAAGCAATACATACTGAGCTGACAATGTGCCTCCAAGACTGTTCTATCAGCAGATGGATTGGTGACTGGAAGAAGGGGAGAAACAGAGAACAGGGGATCAAAATGCCTTTTTACACAAGCCGCATGATTAAACCCTTAGGTTTTATGGTGAATATAACAAGCATGCTTTACTTTTACTGCTGTGTGTTTAATAACACTCTAAGGCTCATTTAACACCAGTGCTGCACGAGCGTTAGTGGTAAAACGCCACTAATTTGTGCCACTTTTAGCGGCACTTCGACATCGCTATTCGGGCGACAGCATTCCGCTTTTAACCCCCCCCCACAAGGGGTTTAAAAGTGTCGGAGCGTGGCGCTTCAGAAGTGCTGCCCATTCATTTCAATGGGCAGGGGCAGTGGAGGAGTGGTGTATACAATCGCTCCCACACCGCCCCAAAGATGCTGCTTACAGGACTTTTTTTTTAACATACTGCAAATGCATCTCTCCAGTGTGAAAGCAATCGGGCTTTATTTATTTATTATTTCAGGTACTTATATAGCGCCATCAGTTTACGCAGCGCTTTACATATACATTGTACATTCACATCAGTCCCTACCCTCAAGGAGCTTACAATCTATGGTCCCTAACTCACATTCATACACATACTAGGGCCAATTTAGACAGGAGCCAATTAGCCTACCAGCATGTCTTTGGAGTGTGGGAGGAAACCGGAGTACCCGGAGGAAACCCGCGCAGGCAAAGGGAGAACATGCAAACTCCAGGCAGGTAGTGTTGTGGTTGGGCTTTCACAATGGGGTGCTTCAGGTGCTATTTTTTAGCGCAAAAGACCTTGAATAACATTCTGGTGTGAAAGGGGTCTAATTAAGATATTGTGAATTTTGTTGCAGTATGATGCATCATATTTGCAGTTTATTTGAATAACTCTGATTTTAAAAATATAGAAAAGTGTTCTATTTTAATATACAGTTTTGATTAACAGTGAGTAACCATTTTGTATTTCAGATAATAAATGCGTATCTAAGCATTTTATCATCACGCAGCAAACAAACTCAAGGAACGATAAAACTAATAGATACGTATCAAATGACATCAATGTGGGAAGGCAAAACCTACAACGCATTTCGGGTACAAAAAATAAATAAAAAATTACGTTTTGTAAGGTTGCTAAAAGAACACCTTGAAGATTTTATTTAGAGACTTCTTATAAAATGTTAATTTCAGTTTATGTAATTATAGGATAATATTGTGGACTACGCAATGATTATCGGCTCTGCAAACCAGAACAACCATTGGACCCTAATTGTGTACTTGATAAGTTCATTCAAAATATAAATAGTTTTTACGAAAAATATGATGCACTTCTTATTATTCCTTTTTAATTCAATTTATTGCTGTTTTTTTTTTTGCTATAATTAATTAGCAGCATTACTTTGCGGCATGACTCACAAAGAAGTACACTTTACAAAGAGGCTACCACCTACATACTAAATGTTCATTTAAAAATATATATTTTTAAATTAGCACGGCATCTTCCTGATTAACTTTGTAAAACAGTATTACTATTGATGCCAAATGACCATAAATACATTTTTTTTCAAATTTAATGATAAAGATCCACAAAGTAATTAATTAAAACATTAACCATGAATTGATAAATAGAGCAGGAATTGTGAGTGACCCAACACAATATGGACGTTTTAAATGGGCACACCACGAGATAACACCATGCATTTATAAAAGTATACAAAGTTTATTCATTTGAGACCTACATTTAAAAGGATGCCCAAAAATTGGGTACATCCCATACAACAATAAAATCAGAGCATTTCATGTCAGTAGAACCTAAATATAGGGACCATGCCACATGATACATTTATACCTAGATCGTAACAATTGTCAACCTTTGCTACCAAGAACAACCATGGTGTGTATACACACACAGATGTGGAAGTCTACGCGTTTCGCTATGAGCTTCCTCAGGACCCCATTCATAGCATGGCTGTAAATTGCAGGAGTAGCTAATGGTCAAAAGAATACAAGAAACAATACTTCATTAACAATATAATATTGCAAGTTACACAATATACAATTATTTATTCTAAGACATATATGTGTATATAACCCTTGTATTCAGGTGCTTACATATGAGCTCAGTACGATCCAGAGCGGCAATCAGGGGGGCGGACACAGGGGATTTCAAGACCCGGACTCCAAGGGTAGTATATGCTGAGAGATATGTACAAATATATAAGTGCTACATATAGTCTACTGTAGGGCATAACAGATACCATATACTTTCTAATTACCTGGTTACATAGTTACATAGTCAGTGAGGCTGGAAAAAGACACAAGTCCATCAAGTCCAACCCATTTGTGTGTTTTTTTATGTCAGTATTACGTTGTATATCCCCCAATGTTGTGGTCCCTTAGGTGTGCATCTAACAGTTTTTAAAAATTTTCTATACTACCAGCAGAAACCACTGTTTCTGGAAGAGAATTCCACATTCGCACTGCTCTTACCGTAAAGAAACCCCTACGCATCTTAAGGTTAAACCGCCTTTCTTTCATTCTCAGTGAATGGCCGCGTGTTTTCTTGTTTTCCCTTGCGCTGAATAGTTTTGCCCCTATAGCGGGGTCACCAGTACAGTATTTGTACATTGAAATCATATCCCCTCTCAAGCGTCTTTTCTCCAGAGAGAATAAGTTTAGTGCTTGTAATCTTTCCTCATAACTTAGGTCCTCCAATCCCTTAACTAACTTTGTTGCCCTTCTCTGAACCCTTTCCAATACCAGGACGTCCTTCTTGAGGACCGGTGCCCAGAACTGGATGGCATACTCCAGGTGTGGCCTCACCAGAGACTTGTATAATGGGAGAATTATTGATTTATTCCTGAAGTTAATCCCTTTCTTTATGCATGCCAACACTTTGTTAGCTTTGCTTGCAGCAGCTTGGCATTGCATGCCACTGCTGAGCCTGTTCTCCACTAGTGGAAAAAATCACTACCACTTAGGGGAACCGACACCCTCCAACAAGTTATGGTTACCAGGCCATCTAGGAAAACGAGAGAATTTTCACCACAAGGATTGATGTCTCCTTTCTCCACACCTGGAGTGTGCTGGGTTCTTGGATAACATCTACACAGCGCTTACAGATTGGCTTTATCACCCCAACGAGCTCGCTCCAGTCCATGGATGTAATCATTATGTTTGGATGATCTCACCAGTCAGGAGCCTTCCTGTCATCCTACATGATCCCTACTGAGGATTCTTCTATCCTTCCAAACAAATGTATGAAATCATCCTTGAGTCCTCCTTCTATGTCATCTAGAAGATCTGGGATCACAATGCCTTTATGGATGAAGTGGATGACCCAGTTTATATATTTATTGCTTTCTCACTCCAGGATTTTATTTATATAAGCCTTCAATAAAGTGTTCTTACTTTGAGAGATCTCCACCACCATTCCTATATGACCATTACATCCTTGCAATTTATGTTTACCATCTTCATTATGAGTGGATTGATATAGATTTTTATGCTTTGGATGTATTTTTTCATTTTCTTCACTAAAAAGATACGTTTTGGGGTTATCTGTTTTATTAGCTATACATGTGTTGTTAACTTGTGTTTTGTGTCTTTAAGACTTTTCTATATGTAATAAACATATCCTTGTAAAACAATTGGTTACATAAGAACTGTATGTATTTTTTCTTACTTTTTTGTGTTATATTTGAACTTCTGTGGTAGCCCTGTGAGATATTTTCAGGAGTGGTTACTATGAGACATTTCTTGGGGCTGCAGTTCCTCTGAACTCCACAAGGTGGTGATCTCACTCATATCCAGACAGGAAGTTGCTATGACTATAGACAGGAAGTGATGTCAGGTACAGACAGGAAGTGATGTCAGGTGCAGACAGGAAGTGATGTCAGGTACAGACAGGAAGTCATCTGGAACAAAGGCATGAAGTTCCATGCAACAGGAAATAGAAGACATTACTGGAAGAGGCAGCAGAGGAGGTAATAAGATCTTATTTTCTATTTACACCCAGTAACCCCCCCCCCGTCATGTCGGTCCTCTTCCTCCATAGTCACTGTGAGGTGTTTTATCTCCAGCAGATGATGATACACACATATATAGTGTGGAAATGTAGAATAACCCCGTATATTACAATGAGGGAATTTATGGTCGGTACCACGAGGGGAGTTATTGATGTCAGTAAATGGCGGTTCCAGACATTGTATGTGGGGGGAATGAAATGATAATTAAAGGTTGGGATTAGGGAAGATTTCTGTAAGATTTTACATGGGAATGATCAGCGCCCCCTCCAGAGACACTATGAGGAGTCTCACTATAGGAGTCTGACAGGGACTGAATTGTGGGGGGAGGAGATGGTGAACAGGGGGCTGCATTGTGCCATGTTTGGGGTCACAGAGAACAAAGCGCCTCACTGGGCGCTGCAGGAAGTGACCGGCAGGGGCGAGCCATGTGCATCAGAAAGTTTTATTGGAACTATCGTGTTGTGGATTCAGATAATTTGTCCATAGTGCAAGCGCTGCCCCAACATTTATTATTTGTAGATTAACCCCTTCAGGGTCAGAACATTTCCCCATTTATGGGGCCGGAACATTCTCTTAATTTTGGAGATAAATTCTAGTAATTTGTTCCTCTAAACAAACAGCACTGACAATAAATAGACAAGACAATGACCATCCTGATCATACATGGCCTACAAAGGGCAATTATTGCACTACACAGGCAGCCAATGGGCAATCATTACACTATGCAGCCAACACAATGATGGAGTGCAGGGGTCAGGAGTATGGAGCATAGAGCCCCTTACATTGCTGGTCCGGAGGAAGAAAACATTCCACAGCCTGCCATGAAGAATATCTTCCATCATTGGTGTCAGAGGGAGGACAATACTGAGGGTTCTGAGCAGAGGTGTAACTTGTCTCAGGACCCTTTCCATCAGTCTCGGAGCCCTTCCCACTGATTGCATGGGCCTTTATTTCTGCAGTTGGACTCTTTCCAGCTGTCTTTGCCCCCCCCCCCATGGTAGTGAAATACCAGAGCCAGATTACAAGTATGACCTTTGCCACCTGGTAGTTCCACAACTGTCTCACTTCTGCCAATTTCGCACACAGGGCGTACCGGGCTCAGCACATTGCACGCACAGGGCTCACCTCTGCCAATTGCACACATAGTAATAACGGTGCAAGTGTTGCGTTTGGAAAACTCCTAAACACATTAAAGTGCATATGTGCATGCAATACCAAAACACAAAGTGAAAATCTATGTAGACAATTCTTTCAAGTCCGAATGAGGAATACCACTCTATTAATTAATCCCAAAGTGTAGCAAATCCGTCTTCCTCCTTAAAGTGCTCATAGATCCGTATATTTACGATTGCCATCGTGCACAGAAAAAGCTTTGTGATAATTTCCACCACCGTGCTAATTGTGCGCTTACCCCCAGCTATTGATCTCTTATTACAGGAGATCAAAAGAAGCCTGTGTATGTATGCTCCCGGGATTATGGAATTAATCCGGCATGGAGCCTGAGAGACCTCCACGGTTGTGTCCGGATGTACGCTATCCTCAGTCACTAATTCAAATCACAGCAGTATCATCTGCTTTGCTTTCAGTTGTCCTTTCTCCAATCCATTCGCATTTCCCTCATAATCATAGTAATATATTTTCACTTTGTGTTTTTGTTTTGGTATTGTATGCACATATGCACTTGCAATTTAATGTATTTAGGAGTTTTCCAAGCGCAACACTTCAACCGCAATTTTTGTCTGCTTGTACTTATATCCTACAAATAGTGTTTCAGCTTCACTAGGTGTTGTTTGTTCACATTTTTATTCCAGTATTTTCACGGGCGCAATATTCCTCAGTTTAATTGCACACACAGGGCTCACCTCAGCCGGTTGCACACACAGGGCTCACCTCTGCCAGTCACTTTCTGCTGCACCTAGGGAGGCACTTTGTTCTTTGTGGCCCCAAACATGGCACAATGTAGCCACCAAAGTGTCCAAGTGATGACAAAGGGTGGGTTGAGGTGCAGGAATGGGGGGAGGGGGTCTGAACTGGGGTGCCAGTCAGGGGGTATAGGCAGGGGTGACAGAGGGATGAGATGAGTATAGATAGAAATGCGTTGGTGGAACATCCTGGGCCCCTTTGCAGGTGTGACCTTTGTGATATGGTAGTTCCGCCACTGGTTCTAAGTAAATTAGAGGAGCTGAGGGGTCTCTGAGGTGGTTATAGGACTCTGGGAGCCTCTGACGGTTTATTGCATCTGAGGGGGTCTGGGACCCCTGAGGAGGAAGTGTGTATGAAAGACTTTGGGGGCCTCTTAGGAAGTAATATTGCTGAGCAACTCTGATAGGTTATGTAACAGAAATGTAAGTGTAAGATAGTTTGCCTTAGCAAGATGTGATGTGATCTATAGAAGTAGTATAATTGTGGATGTAGTTTAATTCTGTGTTATTAAAAATATAGTATTCAGTTATCAGTCATGCCATACTGTATGTTCTTTCATTAGCATTTGAATAGGATAAAGACAGCTTTTAGGATCGAGTTGACAGGTGACAAAAAGTTCCCATCAGGGTAAACATGAGAGTTGCCACCTTCTTGGAGCTTCAAACGGGAGTTCTAGCCTTTTTGGCTGCAGGGACCTGCTGGGGGCATCTGTTAGGTCCCATAAAGTCTAAAGTTGGATTAGTGTCAACAGATCAAAAGAATACATTTTATTGCTCATAAAAACTGAAATATTAGTGGCAGAGAGATGAAAATATTTCCTTTTGATCGTACACGTGGTGGACTACCAGTACATATCAATCTGTATTTGTAGCTTCTTTCGGTTCCTAGAAAACCACACAAAACATTTAGATGGCGCTGGATCGCGACAGGTAGGTGGTGACTGATACTGTCGCGAACAGAAAAGGGCGCTGGTTTTGGAAATCCTATCCATGACCCAGCAGTCAGCGCCGTTTTGGCCCAATTTGACGTTAGTCAGTTCAGAACATGAAACATCCTGTGGGCTGGGACAGGAACACCCCCCTGGGTTGATTGGCCAGGGGCCAACATCCAACCCACATCCATATTTCAATAAATTGGGGGGCCTGAGATACGGACGGGGTGTTCTCACTAAGCCAGTTCTAAACTGGGGAGTCCCCTATGTTCCCATATGCTTCTACAAAAGAATAAACTTTGGTAAAGTTAATTTGTTTTTATCCCTTTTATTTTTATAGTGAATTGCCAATTGTGTGTATTTTCTATTTTAACTGCCCTTTTTGGGATAATAAATGTTAAAATTAATAAGTTACTTCTGTGTACTAAACTAGGACTCATATCTCTACAGAGATTACATTTTAGTGTCTAACTACTCGGTTTAAGCTATGTGCCAATCGGTATGCAGTAGCTCTGCATGTGGGCAGATTGCATGCAGATTGTAAACTAACAGATCTGCCAGACATAGATCTGTGTGTGTGTGGTGGCCCAGCAGACCAGTCTGCGGACAAACTGTTGGGTGGTGGCAGGCTATCATTTATGGTGTGGGGGTGTGTGGACAGTGGGAAGAGTGATTAGTACTCAGGTTTAGCTTATAGAATAGCTGGAGAAACCCTAGAAATGTGTACTAATTGCTGGACTGCTCCCCAACCCTTAGGGCCCATTCACACCTGAGCGTTTTGTAGCTCAAATATGCCTGAACCCTGATGCTACAAAACGCTGGAGGGGAAAAAAAAATCAATGATTCTCTATGGAGATGGTTCACATCTCCATTCAAAAACGCCTGAAGCCAAAAGCCTGAAAACGCCTGAAGCTCAAAACACTTCTGGAATAATTTTTTCAGGCAGATTTGGGCGTTTTTCTGATGTTTACATTGATGAGCTTTTGACCTGTACAAAATCGCGGCAAAACGTGGTAAAACTTGCGGCAAAGTTGCGGTAAAACGTGTGACTTTCTGCCTGAAAACGCCATGCTCAGGTGTGAATGCAGCCTTAGAGTGCACTAGAATGTATGTAAGAGTCATATCTGCCTGTGTGTGGTCAGCCAGCTGGATTGGAGTGGAGTCTCCCTCTAGTGGTGGTCAAAGGTAGTGCAGGCTGTATAAGTTTCTCCCTTATTCCCTCGTATAACCCCAGTAACGGAACCACAACGCACTTAGCTAGGTGCTGTGGGCTTGTGTAATCCGTGACAGGTTAGTGGGGCTGAAGGGTTGTTGGGGTCTCTGAAGGGGCAGTTCTCATCCGGCAGTCAAAGAGGGATCTGGGACCTGCAATTTGTAGTTAACCCTAAACAGCCCAAACTAAATGTATTCGCATGGGGGCAGTACTTCTTAAAGTGTTACTAAACCCAGTAATATGAAAACAGTTCATCCGCATTTCCCGCAGTTTATAAATCTTCTTTTTACATTGAAATATTGCCACTATATACCATTTTGGCTGATCTGTATACTATGGTCACATGATAACCTGCAGGGTCTGCCTGAGTGCTGAGTGTTCAGGGGAGATTTCCACTACAGTCTGTGTCCTTATGATGTTATAGGAGGCGGATCATCCATCAATAACATGTGACATCCCACCCACTGTGTTCTTATTTAGTTACTGGGCATAGAGGAGGAGGAGGGAGAGACTGGGCTGTTATTTAGAATCTGTATACACACCCACCTGTGTGATGTCAATATCATGTGACCTGAACAGTTAAGCTCAACAAGGAACTGTTCTGTCCCACAAGGGAGACCAAGCTGAGCATGTGCAGCAGTACTACCCTCACTGTGTCTTATCTGGCCCTGCCAAAAGAGACCCTGCTGGAGGGGGAGGGTCTGTCCATACAAGAAAAAACAACATTTTTACACAATTCAGAGGATTGTCCCCTTGAGGTCAACAGTGAGTATAACAAGCATGCTATTCTGCATAGACAGATTTTACTGTTGTGTGTTTAGTTACACTTTAAAAGTACAGCAACCCTCCTATTTCCCTCTCACATCCACATCCTATTATTGTGTGACCAATACCATCCTAATAATTCTTACTTTCATTTCCCAAAGTTATCCGTCTACAAGGAGACCTGTATAGATCAAATGACACCACCAATGAGGATGGAGGAGGACCGGAGTCACATGACTGAGAAGCACATTTTTACAACAAAAAAGAACATACCTGTCTGGGAGGGGGAGGTCGTCCCAGAGAAAACCGTCCCGGTCTATTCTGTGTCACTCCCATCATGACGACGTGTACGAGTCGAACCAGAGGGAACACCCTGTCTTGTCAAGGAACAACTCGAA
>BLSH010257422.1:28345-41200 GCA_018402905.1 Glandirana rugosa | reverse complement strand
CCATCGTATTCCTCTTATCCTGAGGAACCTCAGACTGTGAGGGACGGTGCCGTCCTTCCAACAGAGAAGAGCTTTTCCTGTACTGAGTGTGGGAAGTGTTTCCATTATAAATGCCGTCTTACTGTGCATAAAAGGTCTCACACGGGAGAAAAACCATATTCCTGTCCTGAGTGCGGGAAATATTTTTCACACAAGTACAATCTGCAAACACATCAGAGATCTCACACAGGTGAGAAGCCGTATTCCTGTTTTGAGTGCGGGAAATGTTTTTCAGTGAAGTCCCATGTTTACAGACATCAGATTTCCCACGGGGGGAAAAAGCCATATTCCTGCTCTGAGTGTGGGAAATGTTTTTCACAGAAGTCCTTCTATCACAGACATCAGAGATTGCACACAGGAGAGGAGACATATTTCTGTCCTGAGTGTGGAAAATGTTTTTCAGACAGATCTGGTCTTAACAGACATCAGAGATCTCACACCGGGGAGAAGCCATATTCTTGTCCTGAGTGTGGGAAATGTTTTATACAGAAGTCCAATCTTTACAGCCACCAGAGATTGCACTCAGGGGAGAAGCCATATTCCTGTCCTGAGTGTGGGAAATGTTTTTCAGAAAAATCGCAACTTAACACACATCAAAGATCTCACACGGGTGAGAAGCCATTTTCTTGTCCTGAATGTGGGAAATGTTTTTCAAGAAAGTCCCATCTTTACACACATCAGAGATTACACACAGGGGAAAAGCCGTATTCCTGTTCTGAATGCGGGAAATGTTTTTCAGACAAGTCCAGTCTTTACAGACATCAGAGATTGCACACAGGGGAAAAGATGTATTCCTGTCCAGAGTGCGGGAAATGTTTTTCACAGAAGTACAGTCTTTACACACATCAGAGATCTCACACAGGGGAGAAGCCACTTTCCTGTCTTGAGTGAGGGAATCGTTCCTCACTGATCCCACACAGCCCTCGAGGTGTATTAGTGCCTTGTGTGTGGGAAATGTCTTCTATATGAATGTTGCTGGACATCACAGCTCTCATGTGAGGAAGAAGCACACCCTGATATACACCTCAGATATACTCCATGGCTGATCTGCATCATGTAAGAAACAGTTCATAAGGAGATCAGAGATCACCAAAGACATGAAGTGTTGTACCGTGTTGGCCATTGATAGCAAGAGAAAAATAAAAATGGAGTCATTACTTCTCATTGGCTGAGTACATTTTGTGATGGGAGCTTTCACAAACACTTTAAGGTCTGTTTTTTTTTTTTTAATATGAATGTGACCGGTATTCACCCAGCCATGATGAATATTGACCATATTTCACTTCCAATAGGTCTTTATTAAAGTTTAGGAAGATACATGGTAAAACCTGTACAAATGTTCAAATGTAATCAACATTGTAAGAAAGTACAGAATGCGGCTGTGAGCCATAGAAAACAGTAATGATAATGATGATAGAGATAAATGAGTATGGCGTAATATGAGTTAGGTTTACAGTAACAATACAGATATTATGTGCTACAGGGGGAGGTGGGGAGGGGAAGGAAATGGGGTCAAAAGTGTAATGACCATTAACCAAGAGTAACTCTCGGAGTAGAGTCAAGTCATGCACAGAGGATAATCAAGAGATGTCGTTGTCAAAGCCTCCCAGAGCAGGGGGCCAAAAGAAGAAAAGGAAAGGGAGAGAGAAATAGAACAGAATGGAAGCAAGAAGAGGAGAACAAAAGAAGGACATCAGGGGCACTCCAGCCAGAAACCCAGGGCAGTCAATGTTTATAACCGTATGTAACATTCGGGGTACATAGAGGGGTGGGCATGTTGTATCCACGGGGTCCTGATTTTTTAATTTTTTTGTGTGTCTAGGAGAATACTAGTGAACTTTTCAATGATAAACAAAAAATGTCTACGTGACGATGAACTTCCGCAAAGAAAACAAACTGTGGTTTCCAGGCTTTCACAATAGTTTGTTTTGCCACCAGTAGATATAGGTGGCCAATTTAAATTGGGATCATGTGAGATCTAGTGGTTTCAATTGCAAAAGGACACACCAAGGGTCTTTAGAAAAGAAGCAGATAAATAACATTCACAACAATTTTAGGATCTTTGTCCAGAATCTGGAAAGCATAGGGCATGACCACCATGTGTGGAGTAGGTCCCCTGGCAGGGAGCAGCCTCAAACGCAAGTATTGGGAGAGTTGGTGAAAAGGTGTGCTAAACAGGTTGGGACCACGTACTATCTGGAGAAGGATTTGAAGGTAGACTGTAAGCATATTGATAGAAAAGGAGGCAATTGTGGTCCAGATTTGTATCCAGTCTTCCCTATCTCTATTGCCTTTAAGGTCATGTTCCCACTTATGGACATAAGCATGACCTCCAGGGTTTTTGAGTTCATTCAACTGCGAGTAAAGTATTGAGATAAGTTTAGGGCAAAGGGGTGTGTGGTGACAAACGTGTTTGAACAAAGAGAGTTGGGTTGACATCTTTGTTAGTAATTATTGTAGTCTATCAGTGTTTAATTTGTAAACACTGGAAGAGCTCAGTGGGTGGGGAATTTTTCCCTAATTTTAGTCCAGGTTTATACAGTGCGACCAGAGATAAAAGAGTAGACGTAATAAAAGTTGTGGGAAATCTACCAGTGAGATGTGGTAGGGGACTCTAAGTGTTGAGTTGCCCAGAAGAGAAAGAAGGGACAAGTGAGGTGATATTAAATTGCTGGAATATTTGATGGAGTCCTAGGCTTGGACTCATTAAGAGGCTTATGGATGTAAGTCTAAATTTTGGAGGGAGCCGTAGGCAGGAGCAAAGGGGAACTAAGAGATGTTTCCAAGTCAACCCATAAGAGAGAGTTTTTTGCAATATACAGGGAGGTTAGTGGGGTAATATGTGCAGCCAAAAGATATGTTAGGTCTGCCCAGGCCACCTTGTTTCTTATTTAGGAACATTGTATGTCTTGAGATTCAAGGTCTTTTATTCATTCAGATAAATCACAGGACAAGGTGTTGGAAAAAATTGAGGGCAGAGAGATGGAGGTGAGACCAGGAGAAAAGTAGAGCTTTCATGGATTTGAAAGTGTGAATATAGTTGTCCTCATAGAATGTATTATAGGGATGAGTTAGGCGAATGCCCAAAAGGGTTGAGTAGGAGGTGGGCCAGGTGAATATATAGTTATGTTTCAGGGAGGCGATTGCTATGTCCAGAAGAGAGATACTAAGTGTGGAGGATTTATCTTTGTTTCTAATTAAGCCTGAAAGATTAGAGAATTGTTTGAGTATAGAAAATAAAACCGGTAATGAGGTGTGGGGGTTGGGTTAAAGTTAGCAAAAGATCATCTGTGAACAGACTGACTTTATACGAGGTTTGATCAGCCACTATTCCTTTAATGTCGGGATTGGTTCTGATTTAAGGCCCATACACACGGTACAATTATCGGCCGAAAATTGTCATACGACAGCCTGGCGTTATCCAACCGTTATTGCGCTCCATTCGACAGCCGATTTTCAATAATTGACCAACAAAAGTTGTATGAGCATATTAGAAAACTTGTCTGCTGACAAGGCATCAGCCGATTTTTGGCTCGTCTGTACAGAAGTTGGACAAACAAAAGTTGTAACTACAAACACGCATGCTCAGAATCCAGGAAGTGTTCTGTCGTGCAAACCTGTGTCCGTAATTCAAAATCAACTGAACTTCCTCTTTATACGCTCGTAACACGTCACTACGTTTGGCTTTGTCAAACGATTATTTGACTACCGTCAGTATGCTAGACAAAATCACAGACAGCCGATTTTGGGAAAAGTTGGATGTGCGGTCTTACGACAATCGCATCGTGTGTATGAGGCTTAAATGTACTAAGGGCAAAATAAAAAGAATTGGGGGCAGGGGGCAGCCTTGGCATGTGCCCCTGGGGATCAAAAAAGGGGTAGAATAGCTGGAGATGTATCAAACTATGACTGAGGGGCTATGATAGAGGGCTTTCAGTCCGGATATAAAATGAGGCTGGAATCCCCATTTGTTCAAGATATAGTATAGATAGTCCCAGGAGATGGGACCAAAAGCTTTATGGATATTGAATCCAAGAACCATACCCTGGATTTGATTACGGTGCATTAAATGAATTAGATGAATGTCTTTCTGAGTTTTATCAGAGGACTGTTTATGAAGGAGCCCACCAAATCCTTGTGAAAGAGGTTGGAAAGAAACGCGTTAATCCTGGTGGCAAGGATTTTTGCTAGAATTTTTATATCAATGTTTAAGAGTGAAAGGGGGCGGACGTTGTGTCTGTCCAAGGAATCTTTATCAGGTTTTAACCACCTCAGTTACAGGACACTTCATACCCCCCTTCCGGCCCAGGACAATTTCCAGCTTCTAGCGCTCTCACGCTTTGAATGACAATTGTGCGGTCATGTAACACTGTACCCAGATGAATTTATTATTTTCTTCCCACAAATAGAGCTTTCTTTTGGAGGTATTTAATCACTACTGCCATTTTTATTTTTTTGCTAAATAAATGAAAAAAGACCGATAATTTTTTTTTAAAAAAAGTTTTTCTTCTTCTTTCTTCTTCTTCTTCTTTCTGTCAGAAGATCTTAGTAGGAGGAATACCGTACCGTAAAAGCAGCCAGCACCACAACAGACAAGATTGCAATGAAAGAGTAGATATAAAGTGCAGCGCTAATACATGAATTCAAAAAAATTCATAATGTATCAAGTGTCCATGACACCATATATGTACAGTGATGTAAATACTGCGCAAATGTGCAAAAATTGCGGAAAATTATGAACATAGAAAATGTTAAATAAATTGTGAACCAAATATTGCAATTCAGATGCACCTTTGTCTTCTTGATTCATAATAAATATCATTTCGGAAAAAAAAAATATTGCAATTCAAAATGAAAAAAGTAAAAAATGCCATCCAATACATAAATCAATTAATGTGTAAATAAGACATCCGCCATAATGTGCAAAAGCGCATCAAGTATAAAGTCCATATGAAAATAAATGAATATAAAAAAGGGGCCAGTTAATAATTGTGAACTGGCAAAAAAAAAACTTAGTTCATAAAGTGCAAATAATTTATTAGTGCAATCCAAGTGGGTGTTGAAATCCCGACTTCCACACACAGCACCCTAAGTGCAAAGGAATCCTCCACCATACAATATGGGGCTTACCAGATCTAATGCATACATGGTCCCTCACAAGTCTCTACAAAGCCCCTGGACTACAGAACCCAATCCAGGAGTTACCAATCCTGGAGAAAAGTGCAAAATCAGAACAGCTCAACCTGCATGAGTGAGAACCCTGTGTGACCTCTATCTCCTCTGACACAAGACGCAGCAATGTCACATATCCCCCTCGTTTCATTCCAAGAGGGGGGGCACAGAAGTCTGTGCCATTGACCACCTTCCTTGGCATGTTATTATAATACAGGATTTATATAGTGCCAACAGTTTTCACAGCACTTTACAAAATGAAGACAGACATTACAGTTACAACACAATTCAGGGAGGATCAAATGATACAAGAGGTAATAATTATGGGGGATGAGCTGATGGAGAAAGTAAAAAACACATTGAGGGGATTTACTAAAACTGGAGAGTCTAGAATCTGGTACAGTTCTGGAGAGAAACCAATCAGCTTCCAGGTTTTATTTGGCAAAGCTTAACTGAACAAGCTAAAGGGAGAAGCTGATTGGCTAACATGTAGAGATGCACGAGATTCTACCCTCTCCAGTATTAGTAAATCAACCCCAATGTATTAGTTAGAAGCATGGAAAGAAAACAGAAAAGTGCCATTGAGTGCAAGTATTTATTGAAAATGACACAAATATAAAACGGTTACATAATAGTGAGGGATGCAAGGCTCCTCCACAATAGGAAGTCCCAGGGGACAGCCACTGGCATTGCTGGGATGCGTGTATACCCGATATTAGCCATGAACAGCAGGAAAGCCAGCAAGTCCTGGATATGTTCTGGGTGGCTGAGATGGAAACAGCCTGGAACGCTGCATCAGGGAGCGTGTGACGTCACCCGGGGGCCGAGAATCAGCGCGTTTCAGAGCATGCGCAAGGTCCATACAGGACATGCACGCTCCTTCCTCAAGTGATATTATCAAGATTAGTTAGAAGCAGGATAGGCTTCTTTAAAGAGAAGGGTTTTCAGGGAGGGCCTAAAGATGGATAGATTAGGAGACAGTCGGACAGATTGGGGTAGGGAGTTCCAGAGGATGGGAGAGAAGAAGGAGTCCTGCAGGCAAACATGGGAGGAGGTGACAAGAGGTGGAGAGCAGGAGGTATTGCTGCCTATGTGATCACTATTCCTCTTACCTCTAAAGGGGAAATCTAGTCTATGACTCCATTTGTATCACTCTGCTATGAGTTCTACAGAGACAACCCCACATATTTCTCTGGATATCCTTCCCCAAGTGTCTCTTCCTATGGTGTCCCACTGATCTCTTTACCAACCTTTCTACTTTTCTTCTGCTTTGGGTTCCTGGGAGTACTCTCACTTTCCTGGTGTCTGAGATTCTAGGAACCCTCTCCCAAAACTACCATCCTGAAGCTGTAGGGGGCATACTTCCTCAATACAGATCAAGGTCATAACATAGTTGTTGTCCCACCATGGGCATATGTGTCATCAGCTATTCCTCTTGCTTCTTCCTCCTCACCATGGGTACATCACATGCAAAAATAGAATGGGGCTCTCTGAATAGTAACAATTTATTAAAAGCTCCCAAAATGAACACTTACATTTAAAAAGCACTCACAGTGCTATGTACACTATATTGTCAAAAGTATTGGGATGCCTGCCTTTACACGCACATGAACTTTAATGGCATCCCAGTCTTAGTCCGTAGGGTTCAATATTGAGTTGGCCTACCATTTGCAGCTATAACAGCTTCAACTCTTCTGGGAAGGCCGTCCACAAGGTTTAAGAGCATCTATGGGAATGTTTGACCATTCTTCCAGAAGCCCATTTGTGAGGTCAGGCACTGATGTTGGACGAGAAGACCTGGCTCACAGTCTCTGCTCTTATTCATCCCAAAGGTGTTCTATCGGGTTGAGGTCAGGACTCTGTGCAGGCCAGTCAAGTTCCTCCACCCCAAACTCGCTCATCCATGTCTTTATGGACCTTGCTTTGTGCACTGGTCCAAATCATTTGCTGGAGGGGGGATTATGGTGCGGGATTGTTTATTAGGGGTTGGGCTTGCCACTTAGTTCCAGTGGAGGGAACTCTTAAGGCGTCAGCATACCAAGACATTTTGGACAATTTCATGCTCCCAACTTTGTGGGAATATTTTGGGGATGGCCCCTTCCTGTTCCAACATGACCAGTGCAAAAAGCCAGGTCCATAAAGATATGGATGAGCGAGTTTGGGATGGAGGAACTTGGCTGCACACAGTCCTGACCTCAACCCCGAAAAACACCTAACACTGGGATGCCATTAAAGTTCATGTGCGTGTAAAGGCAGGTGTCACAATACTTTTGACAATATAGTGTATGTCAGCATTAAAAAACATGGGTCATAGTGATTGATTCAGCCAGTGGTCTCATACCCACAGGGCAGCTCCAAATCTGTGCGCATTACGCTCCTGTACCAGAGCTTCCTCAGGAGGCCTCAAGTGGGTTATGACCTTGATCTGTATTGAGGCCCATGCACAAGGTGATCACATATTATCACTGGGTGTGTGCATTTGTCACCGAGTCTGATAGAGGAAGGAACAGATAAATCACATCATGGTGGTGGAGGAAACAGGCGTATTGGACATTGAAGGACCATCGTATTGTTTTGAATTAAGGACTGTCACATTATCTGATGGGATTGGGCTGCATTGTGGAGAATGTTATATATTATTTATCTCACTGACAACAAAGAACGCACTTATTTTATCATATAATAAGCACACTGATGCGCAGAGAGAAAAAGGTCTTGAACTATTATAAAAGAGCTGCTAGCACAATATTGCAAATTTAAACAACATCCAACAACATAAAGATAAAAGTGCAGCGCTAAAACATCAATGAGAGTCAGTCCATAAGATCACATTTAAAGATCCAGATGAATAAGAAGATCAAAACAGCCCGTCAGCAACACCAAACACAATGTCTCTTACCAGAACCACAGGACCCTTATTACAGGGGTCAGATACACCTTCTGGCAAGAGAAATCCAGGTCAACAGGTATCTGAATGGTAATCAGTAGTCATCAGATTTGAACCATGATTCCCAGCGTCACCTCATCCTCGGCATATGGAATGATAACAGAGGGGGGACTCATACCGCCCCTGACGACGTCAACCGGTGGCGAAACGCGTTGGGAGGAGCTTAGGACGACATGTGGGAGTGAGGGCAAGGACGCGGTGGCCATCTTGATTGCGGGAAACCATACTAACAATCTGATGTGGCTCTATGGTAGCCGATACGTTAGTTTATCGTCATTTTAAATGTAAGTGTTTATAACTGTACATGTGAATAAAGCCTGATTCAAGTTACTGCACTATGAGTCCCCCCTCTGTTATAATTTCATATGCCAAGGATGAGGTGACGCTGGGAATCATGGTTCAAATCTAATGACTACTGATTACCATACAGATATCCGTTGACCTGGATTTCTCTTGCCAGAAGGTGTATCTGACCCCTGTAATAAGGGTCCTGTGGTTCTGGTAAGAGACATTGTGTTTGGTGTTGGTGACGGGCTGTTTTGATCTTCTTATTCACCTGGATCTTTAAATGTGATCTTATGGACTTATTTTATCATATTGACACCACAATTGCTGTTTGCACACCACGTTGGCATTAGGGTGAGTGACTGGACATGGCTTCAAAATTGGTATAGCAATTGATTCTCTGTATTTTGATAGATATGTTTCAATGTACTAATTTGTTTGTATGCAATGTAGCCTTTATACTTACAGTTACTGTGGTCATATTTTAGACCATCATTACTATGAAACCAACAATGGATATCAAGGACATCATGCCCATGGTGACTTGCTAACTGGAGTGAGATCCTTGATTGGTGGAGGAGGAATGAGGGGAGAGGTTTCTCTGGGAAGATAAAAGCAGCTATGATGCAGTTCTCACAGCCTGCAATACTGCTGACCACCACTGGAGGGAGACTCTCCCACATTTATCTGGCTGGACACACACAGGCAGATACAAATCTTTCATACAATCTAAGGAGTGTGGAGCAGACAAGTGATCCCCACACACTTCAGAGGATCCCCCAAGCGATCCTTCAATCTAGAATCCCGGTGTGATGAATTCTCCCCCCCCACCCCCGCACACATGATTTAGAGCAGATTGGCTGTGTGATGTGAGTGGTGTGTCGGGCAGTGATACACACACACATACAGATCCCTGTCTGCCAGATACAATCACTTCCACACACTGACAATAATCTGCATTAGGGAGGAGCTCTGTGTCTGAACAGAAGATTGCATGAACACTGGCTCCTCCCACATTCTTCTGAACATCCAATGATTACAGCATTTGGTGCAGATGAATGTGGTGGCTTCTGGCTGTCACTGGTTTCTAGGGAAGCAATGGCTGCCTGCAACAGCTGTGTCCTTAGCAACTGCTGACTTCACCCTGCCCATTCCCTTACATGGCCATGTAGGCAAATGGGTGGGGTATAGATCATGACATCACTGTCTGAATACGACCATATCTGTGCAATGATGTCACCACTATCCACGCCCCTTCCTTTATATAGCTGATGACAGCTCAGGGCGCTATCAGTCAGCGAGTTTTACCGTCAGAGATCACTCCTGTGTGGCGTTCATTGGGGAGTCAGTGGGCGGTTGGCATCGGGACTGATGATGGTCTGTGTGCTGTGTTGGCAATTATAAGTGTATGAGTAATGATCTCAGGTATTAGTATGAAGCCATGTCTGATGAAGGAAACTAAGGGGTCTACTTATAGAAAATTCATGGGATGAATGTGACAATCACTCATCCAGCCCTTACATATTCTGCCCATAATGTAACACAGTGATTTCCTATGATAGCCAGCACCATCTAGTGACCATAATGGGGGATTTTCCTGACATAACTCCATTAGTAAAAATATCACAATACCGCATTATGACCACTAGACGGAGCCAAGGAAATCAGTGTATGAAATAAAATACATCCAATATTCATCACAGCTGGGTGAATGTCGCTCACATTCATTCAAATATTTTTTTTAACAGACCTCTAAGTGTTTGTGAAATTTTACACCACAAAATGTACTCAGCCAATGAAAGGTAATGACTCCATTTTTATTTTTCTCCTGCTATCAATGGCCAACACGCTACAACACTTCATCCATGTCTTTGGTGATCTCTGATCTCCTTATGAACTCAGGGATGAGCAATTCCTATCTCCTGACACCCGGGACATGCAGTTCTGAGGGCCGGACAGGGAGGTTTTATAACATTTAGCCCTGCTGTGGGCAAGCAAGGAGCAGGTTTACTTGTCAGATGGAAGCATTCGGGTGGCTGTTTCCACCCCCCGGTAAAGTGCCCCCAACACGCACGCGCTATGTATCCCGGGCTCCTCTGCCCATCCGCGGACTCGGGACCAGCATAGCGGGTGATGATGGGTAGAAGGGAGGGAGGGCACACATCCAATCTCCTCCCCTTCTTGTTCCTGACCTGAAAGTGACATGCATGACATCACTTCCGGGTCCCCGGTGACAGTTTCCCCGCTATCAAGGCCTGGAAAGAATATAATGCAGTGTGATCTGTATTACATTACATTCAGTGGGGCACAAGGGAGACATTGTGTGTCTTTTAGACCCTGGATGTCTCATTAAAGAGAACCTGTCACCAAAAAATCATCACATTGGGGACTTTTTGTCCTCTATGTCAGTGTTTCTCAACCTTTTTTCAGTCAAGGCACCCTCCAAAATTATGGACAATCTTGAGGCGCCCCAATCTAGAATGTAAAAACTATTCTAATAGTTCTACATAATACAACAACATCCACACGCGTTGGACACCCAACGTTATAAGGGATTTATTCTTCCAAAGCAAATAGACTTTTGCACACTGCTACTGACTAGTATTCCAATGTTTCTCTTCTCCCTCAGTTTTTCTCCATCACTCAGCTAATGAGACCCCAAAGCTGATGGAGAGGGGTGTGGGAGGGTCACACAAGGATGATATTCAGGCAACTGACATCCTCCTTATCAGCTCATGATGTCATTGGTCGTTAGGAGGTTGGCAGCTAGAAGGGTGTAATGGTGAACAATGAAAACCTGAGGCTTTGTGTAACTAAAAGGCTTCACCCACCCTCCAGCTTGTATACAATTTTGGGGCAATTGCTGGCCATTTTGCCAAGGCGCCTCTGAAGAAACCTCAAGGCACCCTGGTTGAAAAAGGCTGCTCTATGTGATGAAAAAAATGTTTAATTGTACAAAATTAAATTGAATCCCAGGCACATAAAGCTCCACCCCCAAAAAAATCTGAGGCCCCGTCCCCACGCATGTACAAACCCAAATTCACACATTGGGGCGCCTACGCCTGAAAACGTTGATTGCGATACACATGTTACATATCGCCACGCAGGCCAGAATAAGAGCAATAATTCTATTACCAGGCCTCCTCCGTCAACTGATGACCTATAGGGGACTTTTAAAGCTTTGCCTATAAAAAATAAAGGGTACTGAGGTTTGTCACCATTTCACAGGCGCACACAAATTTAAGGTGTGACATGTTGGGTATCTATTTACTCGGTGCAACCTCAGGTTTTACAAAAAAAAAATTGGTACGTTATTCCGCTTTCGTGCCCCCTAAAATGAACTTTAATGTATTTACTGAAATTTTGTCTTTCATAGACTTTTGCGATAATATCTGGTGACAAAAAAAAAAAATGGAACTACCGCTATTGTATTCTCTAGGGTGTCTGCTTTCAGAAAATATATAATGTTTTGGGGGTTTTATATAATCTTCAGGCCTAAAATGATTTTTTAACTCGAACAAATATTGAGTCTGACAGAGTAATACCAGCACCACATCCCTATAGAATCAATAGAAATAGAGAAGAAGAATTGGGACTTTTTAGGTGCTGATTTAACCCCTTCCCTGAAGAACTACACAATGGTAAATTAAAACAAACACTTTATTTTGTTACATTAATACATACATGGTGCGGGCTCAACTGATAGGACAGTGGCCCACCTATGCGTACAGACAAAAGGTATCATAAAAACAGTGACACTGTATACAGTCCATGGTGCAGATGTAATAGAATACTGAATACTCCTGGCTATAAGCAAAAAGCAGATGGAGTAAATTGCCAGGGCGGTAGACAAAACCCAAAAAAACACACACAACAACCCCCATATTACAAGTAATAAATGTTCAGCATCGGGGAAGGCACAGATAATGGTAAACACCCCCATAGGTACCCAACCTAAAATAACCCGTTTGTCTCTGCCTAACCCCTCTCACATGGAGGGGGAAGAAAAGGGAGTGACATATAGGGTATGTAGGTGGTGTAGCACAAAGTGTTACCGACATAGAGATAGTGCTGGCACGTACTGTTAGGTGGTATGTTATCATCTAACACTTGTAACAAGGGAGCTAAACCCCAACCGTATCATGAGGGTTCACGGTCGTGATAGAGATACAGCCATTGTGAAACACGATGTGGTGGATGTATGGGATATACAGTGAGGGAAAAGAAGGGGGAGGTACACTCTCCCCAATCCGTCTCTGTTTGCCCAATAAAATCCAACCCATGGATACCCCCACAAATGGTAATAGACACGGAAGGGGCTACGACTTGTAAATAATGAACATTATACCCCCAACAACACACACAAAAAAACCCAAAACAGATGGCGGGACCGTTAAATGAGGTAGACGAAA
>BLSH010257404.1:123538-134319 GCA_018402905.1 Glandirana rugosa | reverse complement strand
AGGAGTGCTGAGGAGGCTGTCTGTGGGCCTTGAGGGCCCCCCTAGTCTGTGGGGGATGATGTCAGGATTTGCAAGCCTTCAGCAAGGGGAAGCAGATCAATGGGCTGCACCTAAAAGAATCAGGACTATGCAGATAAGTGAAAATATATTTATTATAAAAATGACACACTTGCAAAACACCCAACACCAGTAACAAAAACAAGCAAGTGAAAGAAGGCAAAAACACGACAACCCAAAACCAAACACCTAACTATCTATCTAACTAAATACAAATGCAAAACACACAAAGGCAAAACAGGCAGATATCAAATGAGAATAGGGAGGAAAATACCGAGGGTGGAATGGTGAAGGAGGGAGCAAAATGCAGGTTCCAGGGGGACAGAACACGGATCAGATCAGGTCAGGTCAGGTCTGGAGCATGGATCAGTACAGGTCAGGCTCGGGCAGGATACGGCTTGCAGAGAAAACGCTGAAGCACTGGGACTGGGTGTAAGGCGGGCTTATATAGTCCCAGCAGCCCCATCAGGTGTAGCTTAATGACCTGTGTACTCCATCTGCTAGGAGACACCCACTGGTGGCCACCAGAACTACACCCTTTGATATTCCATACAACAGTGCCACCCGCAGGTGACCCGAGCAAGTACACAGGTCCTGACAGATGACCTCCTGCCTGGGGCTAGGGTGCTGGAGGGATCCTCTAACTATCAGGTACCAAAGTCCTGGAGGCCAATGGCGAGAGGGCTTCCCTTACAGCTAAGTTCCAGACTCTTCTTGAGGTGAGACAGGAAGAGTCAGGCCCAAAGTAGCACAGGTCACCTGCAGAGTTGCTTGCAGAAAAGGCTCAGGAATACGCTGATGTGCTGCGGAGCTGCTGCAGGTAGATGGCATCTGCGAGATGTAGCAGGTAACTAGGGTCACTGAGATAGAGGGTAGTCAGTTAGTTCAAGCCAAGGTTCAGTGCCAGGTGGGTAGCAGAGGAGATGAGGTCAGGTGGAAGCCAAGGTCAAGACAGGTAGCAGGCAGAAGAGATCCGTTAAACAAGCCAAGGTCAAGGTCAGGAGGTAGGTAGGAGACAAGTCTGTAACAATCTGGGTCAGTAATCAAGAATCACAGGAAACACAGGAACGTTGGTAACAGCTGAAGATCAAACAACACTTCAGCCAAGGACTGTCTTCCTTTTAAAGGCTCATGCTACATGCTGGTGGAGATGCTGGGTCCTAGAGCCTTACTCCTGCCCTGAAAGTTGCTGGGTCCTAGAGTCCTCCTGCTATTGGTGCCCTGACACTAACAACACATGGAGGAATATTGTCCTGGATGCACGGGAGCAGGTGTAAGGACAGCGGGAGAGAGTCAGCACATCGAGGAGTTCTCCAGGAGAGAACATCCGGTGGGCTGGTGAGTGTGCAGTCTGGGAGAACTGTGATGTCAGTCTGGGAGGACTGAGTAGAGTAGCCAGGAAGTCTAGAGAAAGGATCAGCTACAGCCAGATGGGCTGCCAGTGCCAGAAAATGTGGTGCTGGGATCAGTATCCAAAGGCATGTAAACTGGACACTGACTTTGCTAAACATTTAAAGGGGTCTCAGGTTCCTGCCTATAACAGGCTGTTGCTTCAAGATTTGACTGCTGAATCAGGATCATTTTCGTCAAGTGTGCCAGTGAAGTTCTGCAAGCAAGTGTGCTGGAGGAAGCAGAGGAGTGTATATAGACTGTATATAGGAAAGTTGTCCCTGATGTTTTGCTGAAAGTTCTCTAAAGTCAAGTGGGCATCCCATAATAATACCCCTACTCCCTATCCAGGTTTTATCCCTCCCCTCAATAAAAATACAAAAACAAGCACTGGACTGTTTCTTGACTCTGAGAGCCTGTGAAAATTCAGTAACCGATTTCTATCTTCGGACAGTGGACACGTTAGCATTGTATTTTACACCATCATTTTTCTATGGCATTATTGGTGAAATGCATTTGTGATAATTTTAATAATACATGTGTTTAATAATTTATTTGACATATTGTCTTTGAAAATTTGATGTCGTTGACAAATAAATATTTTTGACATATATGTGGTCGGTATATCTAATTAAAGTCCCACTTTAAGGGGATAATTTTCATACACTGTTATGGTTTGGGAAGAGATAACCACCACCATTTCCCTACAGACTGTATGGTTTATTTATATGTGAAAATTCAGTGTGCCTGCTTGTGCAGCGTGTGGGATCCCAATTCACTAGTGGCTCCTACGTGGAGTGTGCAACATGTATATTCCCTGGATCAGCTTTACCTATAAGGGCACTTTCACACTGATCCACTGAAAATATGCGGCAACTTGTAAGCTTGTGTATAAAATACATTATCTTTTATGGAGTCTATACTCCTTTTGTTTTTAAATGTTTTTGTATAAATAAAATACTGATTTTATATGCTGTGATATTGACCAATAATTCTAGGCATTTGAAAATCCCCATCTGCCAGAATCCCCCTATTGGGAGAGGCATGGTAAATACCCCTTTTCAAATTAAGACTCCCTCAAGAGCTGGTTCTGTCCAGCTCAGTAGATTGCTTTAAAAAGGGCCTGGTTTCTTTCCTAAATGTATTTATTTTTCGAACAAGTTCCCCCACCCAATATTCTCTTGAGGGAGTCTTTTCCACATTTTCACAGCTCTTAAAGAAACCATTCCATATTTGGAGATGAAATCTCTTTTCCGCTAGACATAAAGAGTCCTCCCATGTCCTCTGTGGTGACCTTAAAGTGAATAACTCAACAACAAGTTCACTATATGGACCACTTATGTATTTCTACATTTTGATCATATCTCCTCTTAATCTCCTCTTCTCAAGAGAAAATAAATGCAGGTCCTCTACTGTTTCCTCATAGCTGAGCTCCTCCATGCCTCTTATCAGTTTGGTTGCCCTTCTGTCACATACCTGGTCGGAGGCCAAAGTGCTGAGAGAGCTCTCCTTGCGGCTAAGTGCAAAACACCCCTGGAGGTGGTACAGGGAATGCAGTGCCCAAAGAAGCATAAGTTGCCAGTTGTAGTAGTCTGCAGAGCTGATCACTGGATTGCAGCAGAAACAGGCATGATGCGCTGTAGGGCAGGAGTCTTTTGCAGTTCCGGGCTTACTTGGCAGCAGGGCAAAGCAGGAATCAGGACCAGAAGCCAGGCCAAGGGTCATACACGGTGGATCAGTCAGTAGCATAGGCAGGTAGCAGAAACTGGAACAAGCCAGGGTCATACACGGGTAAACAGGTAATAGCAGAGTCGGTGAGCCAAGCCGAGGTTAAACACAGTGGATCTAGCAGAAGCAAGTCAGGAGTTCAAGCCAGGGGTCAGAGCTAGAAATCAAGGTGAATCAGGTCAAATGGCAAACTGGGTCATTAACAGGAGGTCCAAGATCAGGATTGTCAGGAAGATTCTCACCGGCTGGGGGTGCTGGGGCTCCCGAATCCATGGGCTGCAGTTCCAGTATCCACCAGTGGGTGTCTCCCAGCAACCAGAAGGTTATGAGTCATCACCTGATGCTCGTTGCAAGAGGGATATTTAAACATTGTCTGCCATGTACTGAGTGCCTTGGTGTTTGGTCTCCATGTGCCCCTGACCTATGATCCTGTATCCTGTATGTGTTCCTGGACCCCTGTCTTGCAGCCTGATCCATTCCCTCCTGCTCTCTCGGTCATCTGTTCCCTGTTCCTGCCCTGTCTTACTCCCGCTGACTGATCTCCTGTGTATGACCCTGGCTTGGCTATGTTTACGGTTTGGCATTTCCCTATCTGCTGTATATACTTTGTTTAGGCAGTTGTTCTTTGTGTTTCACTATTTTGTTATTTGGCTGTTTTACACTGTTTGGTATACTGGAGGTGCGTTTACGTCTTTATCCACTTATCTTTTAAATAAATTATATTATTTCACACTACTTGTGCCTGGCATTCTCTGTTGCAGTTCACACATCTCTGGTCACACCAATTGCTGACAAGGATACAAAAGGCACAGGAACACGGGCGGGCTGACAATAATCCAGTAACTAGTGGTTGCTGCTGCTGGCTCTGAATAGGTCACTAGGCACCAGAATCTGTCACGCATTGCGTGCACTTTTTCATGCGCACTGGCGCATACGCATTAACCTTGACGAATTTCCATTCGCAAATCTGCGATTCTGCTGGCCATTGACAGATATGCCAGTTCTTCTGTAGATTGTTCACTGCACTTTTCCAGTTCCCCAATATTCTTTTTGTGAACTAGTGACAAAAACTGAACTGCATAATCCAGATGAGGTGTTACTAATGATTTGTACAGAGGTAAGATGATATTTCTCTCTCTCTCTCTGGAGTCCATACCTCTTTTAATACAAGAAAGGATTTCGCTCACTTTCGCAGCACAACCGCAGCTTGGCATTGCACACTATTATTAAGCTTATCATCTACCAAAACACCCAGATCCTTCACTATTGATTCCCCCAGTTGTACTCCCCCTAGTATGTATGATACATGCATATTCTTAGCCCCCAAGTGCATATGTAGCACCCCCAAAGTGTAGGCATTTTTGTAGAGGTATTTTTGCAAGGAGAAGCAAAATTTAGTCAGGCCTGAATGTTTTGATCTGGGCAGGAGAGTGGCTTAGAGTAGGCTGGGAGGGACACCCCTTGGATACTCCTCCCCTGGTTCCAGAAAGTGCTGGAAGGAGGGGATGGATGAGGAGGTGTCACTCACTGTGTATGTTAAGGAGCCCTGACCAATCCCCAATCTGGATTGGTAGGGGGCAGGCCTCCTTAAATACAGTGATCTGCCAGCAGATGGGAGGAGAGTTCGGGTGAAACTGATGAAGATGCAGCAGGGGTGCTGTTGAGGCCTCACCCGGGAGGGAGCCCAAAGTCTGGGGGTGTGACCTTGAGGCCCGGAGACTCGGGTGCAGCCAGGAGTGGAGTTGATTTCTGAAGCAGCACAAGGTAGTAGGAGAACAGCAGAGGTGCTACTGAGGACCCTTTAAAGTATCCACTGGAGTTGGTGAGTGACAGACCCTTGGAGATGAAAGAAAGGTTGGAGCAGGCTGGGAGAGGAATAATGGACATTCTGGAGGTCTCAGGAGCCAGTCAGGGGAAGGAGTGTCACGGAGAGGAAAGCAGACTGGTATGGTCTGGAAGAGGGATGGGCTGGGGGTTGTAGTCCATCAAAGGCCCAGCTAGCACCAACATACTAAGCTGCACTAGAGGGGTCCTTGACCCTGGTCTGTAATGAGTTGTCCGGAGGTCCTGCTGATCGAGTACAGGCCTCACCATGTGCTGGCTGCAGTGAAGAGAAAGGAGTTAAGTAAGCCTGATAAATTTCCCTTCAGGTCAGGAGTAACAGTCTGCAAGTGAAGTTCTGGAGAGAAGTGAGAGGAGTAACAGTCTGCAAGTGAAGTGCTGGAGAGAAGTGAGAGAAGTAACGGTCTGCAAGTGAAGTGTTGGAGGACATAGAGATGTATATACAGTCATGTATATAGTTGGTCCTGTAAAGTAATTCTTTGGGGCCTCTCACAGTCACCCCTTTTCCCCATCCAAATTAAATCCCCTAAATAAAACAAACAAAAACAAGAGCCGGCCTGTTCAGTGACTCCGGATGCGTGAGATATGGTCGGATTGAGGGCAGCGGAAGGTGAACTACAACTACCAGCCACTCCCTAGGAAAAAATCATTACGACCTGAAGAAGGAGCATGCACTCCAAGAACGCGCTGCTGACCTCCGCCTCCTTGCACGCCTCCACACGCCGCATTTAGGAAGTGAGATCACCTTTTCGTTAACAGCTCGGCATCAGGAAGTCCGATGGAAGCCAGCGCCGGGAACCACCGACCCTCAGACCACAGACCCTGCAGATGCCAGCCTTCATGTCTCCACTCCTAGCTACACGGCAGAGGCTCATTAACTTCGAATGACTTTTACCTGTGATGTGCTCAATACAAGTCACCGTTTGTGAGCAGACTAGTTTTTACTTTTAAATAAACCTGTTTACAGCTACACTTAGAACGCCTGTGTTTTCTCACCTTGTCCCTCTGCAGAGTCACTTCTACCTTTACACAGGCTGCCTAGTGGACTGTATCTTGCAAATGGACTGTAGCTGACTTTCCAGCTCTTGGTTTCAGCAAGTTCACCCCCTTCCTTACAGGTTATATTTATGCTGCTAGCAGTTGTTCATACTGGCCACATTGGTTTTTAACCTGTTGCTTACTCCCCTTGTTCCCTGCCCTACATGGTTCCCCCTCCTCCGCTCCCTTCTCCCTTCTATCCTATTCCCATTGCACACCCTGCTCCTTGTGATCTCAGCTCCTCCGTTTTGCACCAAATTATCCCCTTTGTGTCCCAAGGGAAAACATGGCTACACATAATTTTACATTTATCAACATTAACCACTTCAATACAGGACGTTTATACCCCCTTCCTGCCCAGACCAATTTTTAGCTTTCAGCGCTCTCACAGTTTGAATGACAATTACTCTCTCATGCTACACTGTATCCAAACAAAATTTGTATAATTTTTTTTCACACAAATAGAGCTTTCTTTTGGTGGTATTTAATAACCTCTGGGTTTTTTATTTTTTGCGACATAAGTGAAAAAAGTGCGAAAATTTTGAAAATAAAACAATTTTTTTAGTTTCTATGATAAAATTTTGCAAATAAGTAATTTTTGTTCATAAATTTGGGCCAATACCTATACTGCTACCTATCTTTGGTAAAAACAACCCAAATAAGTGTATATTATTTGGTCTGTGTGAAAGTTATAGAGTCTACAAGCTATGGTGCCAATCATTGAAAATTTAACACACCTGATGTACTGAGGCCCTGAAATGTCAGGAAAGTACAAATTCCCCCCAAATGAGCCCTGTTTGAAAAGTAGACATTCCAAGGTATTTAGTATGAGGCATGGCGAGTTTTTTTAAGTTGTACTTTTTTCCCACATTTCTTCGGAAAATTAAGAATTTTGTTTTGCACAAAATTGTCATAACAACAAGTTATTTCTCACACATAGCATATGGATACTTCCAATTACACCCCAAAATACATTCTGCTGTGGTAGGAAAATGAAAACGCTTTTATTTTTACACAAAGTGGTCAATTTATAAGATATTTCTAACACATAGCATGTACATAGCAAAAAATTGCCCCCCAAAATATATTCTGCTACTCATCCCGAGTATGGTGATACCACATGTGTGAGACTTTTACACAGTCTGGCCACATAGAGAGGTCCAACATGCAGGGAGCACCTTCAGGCGTTCTAGAAGCATAAATTACACATATGATTTCCTAACCACCTATTACATTTTGAAAAGCCCTGCAGCACCAGGACAATAGAATTAACCTCAAAATGACCTCATTTTGGAAAGCAAAAAACATCCCAACGTATATTCTATGAGTCTTTTGTAAGGTTAATTTGTTCCACAAGTCTTCGGAAAACGTGGAAAGAAAATGAAAACATATTTTTTTTTTCAAATGGTCAATTTATATGATATTTTGAACACATAGCACGTATATAGCAAAAATAACCCCCCAAAATATATTCTGCTACTTGTCCTGAGTATGGCGATACCACATATGTGAGACATTTTCACAGCCTGGCCACATAGAGAGGTCCAACATGCAGGGAGCACCGTCAGGCATTCTAGGAGCAGAATTTTCACATCTAATTTCCTAACGATCTATTACACTTTTGAAGGCCCTGGAGCACCAGGACAATGGAATTACCCACAACATGACCCCATTTTGGAAAGCAAACACCCCAATGAATATTCTATGAGGCATTATGAGTCTTTTGAATGGTTAATTTTTTCCACAAGTCTTCAAAATACGTGGAAAGAGAATGAAAACACTTTTATTTTTACACAAAGTGGTCAATTTATAAGATATTTCAAACACATAGCATGTACATAGCAAAATTTAACCCCCAAAATATATTCTGCTACTCGTCCCAAGTATGGCGAAAAACATGTGTGAGACTTTTTCACACCCTGGTCACATACAGAGGCCAAACATGCAGGGAGCACCGTCAGGCATTCTAGGAGCATAAATTACGCATAAAATTTAATTGATACCTCACACTTTTGAAGGCCCTGGAGCACCAGGACAGTGGAATTACCCACAAAATGACCCCATTTTGGAAAGCAAACACCCGAGGTAAATTCTATGAGGCATGGGCTGCAGATAGGTACTTGGGTACTCTGATGGGCTGCAAATAGGTACTCAGGTATTCTGATGGGATGCAGATAGGTATTCGGGTACTTTTATGGGCCTGGAGACAGGTACTCAGGTACTTTGACGGGCAGGAGACAGGTAATCGGTTACTCAGATTGGTTGGTGACAGGTACTTGGGTAATCTGAAGGGCAGGTGACAGGTACTCGGGTACACTGATGGGCTGGTGACAGGTACTTGGTTACTCTGATGGGCTGGTGACAGGTACTGGGGTACTCTGATGGGTTGGTGACAGGTACTCGAGTACTCAGATGGGCTGGTGACAAGTACTTGGGTACACTGATGGGTTGGTGACAGGCACTCAGATGGGCTGGTGACAGGTACTCGGGTACTCAGATGGGCTGGTGACAGGTACTCAGGTACTCAGATGGGATGGTGACAGGTACTCGGGTACTCAGATGGGATGGTGACAGGTACTCAGGTACTCTGATGGGCAGGGGACAGGTACTCAGGTACTTTGATGGGCTGTGACAGGTACTCGGGTACTTTGATGGACAGGTGACAGGTACTCGGGTACTCTGATGGGCTGGTGACAGGTACTCGGGTACTTTGATGGGTTGGTGACAGGTACTTGGGTACTCTGATGGGCTGGTGACAGGTACTAGGGTACTCTGATGGGCTGGTGACAGGTACTTGGTTACTCTGATGGGCTGGTGACAGGTACTGGGGTACTCTGATGGGTGGGTGAAAGGTACTCAAGTACTCAGATGGGCTGGTGACAGGTACTTGGGTACTCTGATGGGTTGGTGACAGGTACTCAGATGGGCTAGTGACAGGTACTTGGGTACTCAGATGGGTTGGTGACAGGTACTTGGGTACTCAGATGGGATAGTGACAGGTACTCGGGTACTCAGATGGGATGGTGAAAGGTACTCGGGTACTCTGATGGGCAGGTGACAGGTGCTCGGGTACTTTGTTGGGCTGTGACAGGTACTCGGGTACTTTGATGGACAGGTGACAGGTACTCTGGTACTTTGATGGACAGGTGACAGGTACTCGGGTACTTTGATGGATAGGTGGCAGGTACTCTGATGGTCTGTGACAGGTACTTTGATGGGGTGGTGACAGGTCCTCTTTATTAGGGGGGGTGATCAGTGTGCTTGGTTTGTACATCTGGCGGTAACAAGCTGTTACCGCAATCTCCCTCTCACACACAGTCGGTATGTGAGAGGGAGAACCCGGTAACAGCTCGTTACCGCGGTTTGTTTACATCATGTGACCGGCTGTGATTGGACACAGCCGGTCATGTGGTAAAGAGCCAATTCCATTGGCTCTTTACACTGATCGGAGCTGGGCTTTTTTATGTGTTCAGCGCACATACATAGTCTTTTATGACTGACCAATCAGCTCACTACTCACTACTGACCAATCGGCGGGGAGGCTGTGCCCAAGCGCCCCAGATAGCAGTATACAGAGTCACCATATAACAGTATACACAGTCACCATATCGCAGTATGCAGAGGCCCAGATAGGAGTATACAGTCACCATATAGCAGTATACAGAGTCACCATATAGCAGTATACAGAGCCCCAGATAGCAGTAAACAGAGTCACCATATAGCAATATACAGAGCCCCAGATAGCAGTATACATAGCCCCCGGTAGGAGTATACAGAGTCAGTATATAGCAGTATACAGAGTCACCATATAGCAGTATACAGAGCCTCAAATAGGAGTATACAGAGTCACCACATAGCAGTATACAGAGTCACCATATAGCAGTATACAGAGTCACCATATAGCAGTATACAGAGCACCAGATAGCAGTAAACGGAGTCACCATATAGCAATATACAGAGCCTCAGATAGCAGTATACATAGCCCCCGGTAGGAGTATACAGAGTCACTATATAGCAGTATACAGAGTCACCATATAGCAGTATACAGAGCCTCAAATAGGAGTATACAGAGTCACCACATAGCAGTATACAGAGTCACCATATAGCAGTATACAGAGTCACCATATAGCAGTATACAGAGCACCAGATAGCAGTATACAGAGCCCAGATAGGAGTATACAGAGTCACTATATAGCAGTATACAGAGTCACCATATAGCAGTATACAGAGCCTCAGATGGGAGTATACAGAGTCACCATATAGCAGTATACACTGTGTGCAGAATTATTAGGCAAATGAGTATTTTGACCACATCATCCTCTTTATGCATGTTGTCTTACTCCAAGCTGTATAGGCTCGAAAGCCTACTAAAGCTCGGATATGTCGAACCTCATTCTGTTGTACGTATTTCTCCTACTACACCAGTTTTATGAGTAAACGGATTATTAAGACGTGTGTCACATATGACGATATACCACTGAGACATATGAGGGTAGACTCCGAGACATATGACGATATACCACTGAGACATATGACGATATATCACTGAGACATATGAGGATAGACCCGAGACATATGACGATAGACCACGAGACATATGACGATATACCACTGAGACATATGACGATATACCACTGAGACATATGACGATACACCACTGAGACATATGAGGATAAACTCCGAGACATATGACGATATACCACTGAGACATATGACGATATATCACT
>BLSH010257404.1:102888-116803 GCA_018402905.1 Glandirana rugosa | reverse complement strand
AAATTCACCCAGTATTCCACGTACACCTCCTGGCCAGTAGCCAGAGACCTGTTTCCAGGACGGAAGACATCCCAACCTGAACCGGTCGTGATAGACGGAGAGGAGGAGTTTGAGGTGGAATCCATTCTTGATTGCAGGAGAAGAGCGGGGGGCATACAGTTTCTTGTGAAGTGGAAGGGATATGGTCCTGAGGAGAATTTGTGGGAGCCAGAGAGCAAGTCCTTTTGGAGAAACAATCCGACCAAGAGAGCTCAGTTGGGCATCCGGAGGCTGCCCCTTGGGGGGGGCAATGTCAGGAAAGGACAGCAGTTCCGGTGGTTTCCGCAGTGGTGCACGCGCCTGAGCCGGAAACAGGCGCCAATCGGCCCTATTTAAACCTGCAGGACTTAGTGTCCGGTGCTGTCCGCTCTACAGCGTTTCGCATAAGCAAGACTCTACCACCAGGTACGTGACAGGGACAGATTATTGTTTTAAAATCATTGCCTACTGCTATAGGGTCAGGTTCCTGCTGTTGCTGTAAGGGACAGATTATTGTTCTAAAATCATCGCCTACTTCTATAGGGTCAGGTTCCTGCTGTTGCTGTATAGGACAGATTATTGTTCTATAATCATGTCCTAGTTCTATAGGGAGAGGTTCCTGCTGGTGCTGTAAGGGACAGATTATTGTTCTAAAATCGTCTCCTAGTTCTATAGGGAGAGGTTCCTGCTGCTCCTGTAAGAAGTCATACAGAATAGACATTTAGACCGGCCTCACACAGCCATTGGTATACTTGTTTTTTTTAATATGCCTCAATATTTTGGGGGCTACCCCAATTAGAAAAAAAAACCAAACTAACAACAAAAAGTGTTGGCTACCTCCTCCTCCTCTACTACCGCCACTTCCACCTACACTGCCACGGTCACCGCCTAGTCAACCTCTAGGCTCCTAGTCCACATCCACCCCCCTTGCCATTTTTATTTTTTTTATTTGATTTTAAGTTATTTTCCCTATCCCCATTTTTTTGTAGGGCACTTGTCCTACTCTTACCCCCATTTTACTTCCTTTTGCAGCCCTCTAGCACTTTCCAGGAATTTTTTTACAGCCATTTTTGTGCTGAAAAGTTCAGGTGCCCATTGACTTCAATGGGGTTCAGGGTCCGGGGTCAAGTTCGGGTCAAGTTCGGTACCGAACTCAAACTTTTTCGCGAAATTCAGCCAAACCCGTCGAACCCGAACATCCAGGTGTCCGCTCAACTCTACTTATGACATTTCCAAGACTTATCTCTTTATTTTCCATCGGACAGGTTTATGGAGCTCTGGGAGATCAGCTATCAATGCACTCCCAGTGTTCTTACAGCAGATACACTGTGAATTAAAGAGATGAGTCCACATTGGACTTAACCCCATTGATTTCTAGAGTTTAGCTTTAAGGCAACTCTGTTGTTATTTTCAACACATGTAATAAAGACATCTCTGCAAGGCAAACAAGTATCTGCTATCTGTGCCACTGAATTCCACTGGGACAAAAACTTTCTCAAGGATCTTCATTCAATACATTCTTGATTGTCAAAAGCCTGTGTCCCTGCTGCACTCTGTTTCATCCACCAACCTATACATAAGTACAAGGCACAGGAGCCAGCAGAAAGAACCACAATGCACAGCAGGGGACCAGGCACAGGACATATCTGGTAGTATGCCAGAGCTGAACCTAGAGGAATTTGGCAGCATGGACAGGGGGACAGGTAAGTATTAGTTGTGTGCTTTACAGAGATGCCTTTATTAACTATTTTAACAATAGAAATGTAGTCCCTTTACCTGTAGACACATACCTATGTAGCCATGTGCTCCCTTGAGAGTGGCTGGTAGTAGTGGTTCACCTTATATCTGCCCTCAATCACACCATATTTCACAAATCTGTAGACACTGACCAGGCCGGTTCTGGTTTTTGTTGTTTTATTTAGGGGAAATAATTTGGATGGGGGTAAGGGATGACTGGGGGATGCCCAAAGAATTATAGTACATGAACTGCATATACAGTCCTGTATATGCACACTTTCACTGCAGACTATCCCTCTGCAGACTGTTACTCCTCACAACTCTCCAGCACTTAACTTGCTGACTGTTTCTCCTACAGTTTTCTCTCCAGCACTAAATTATCACTCCATTACTTCTCACCAAGCACTAAACTTAGTAAATTATCACTCCACTACTTCTCTCCAGCACTGAACTTAGTTTCCAGCCTGAAAGAAAATTTATCAAGCTTCTCTGTTCATATCTTTTTACCGTGGCTAGCACATGGCGAGGCCTACTCTCAGCAGAACCTCCCATTACAGGCCAGGCATCACGGGCCCCTGAATGTGTTGCAAAAGTACTTGACTGCTAGCCAGGCCTTTGATGGACTACAACTCCCAGCCCAGCCCTCTTCCAGGTCCCACCAACCTGCTTTTCCTCAGTGACTCTCCTTTCCCTGAACTGGCTCCCAACGCTTCCACAGACTTCCACTATTTCTCACCCAGCCTGCTCCAGCACTTTCTCTTCCAGCTCCCAGGGACCGTCACTCACCAAGCCGGTGGATCACTTTAAAGTCTCACACTGTGTAGCACCGCCACTGTTCTCCTGTTCCCTTGTGCGACTCTGGGAATCAGCTCCACTCCTGGCTGCACCTAAACCTCCAGGCCCCAAGGTCACCCTCCCCAGACTGGGGTCACCCTCCCCAGACTGGGGCCACCCCCCGGGTAGGGGCCTCCACAGCGCCTCTGCTACATCTTCAGACTTCCACCCAACACTTTTCCTACAGATTGGGCTGACTCAGAGTCCTGCTTGGGGATTTGTCAGGGCTTCTTACAATACTCCAGATGACTCCACCTTTCTCCCAACCTCTGAGCAGAAACCTACCTCCAGGTTTCTAGCAAAGAAGGGGGAGGTTCTGGTGACCTCATCTGTCAAGTCCACTCAATCCTCCCTGAGCCACTCTTCCCGACCCAGATTAAAACATTCAGACCTGCTCTTACACTCAGGCCTGACTAAATTTTACCTCACCTAGAAAAACCCTGCTAGAAAAACGTACCTACACTATGGGGGTGCAACACTTACCCCCCCCCAAACATCATCTTGTCCCCAGCTGAAAAATCTACAAAAATAGCTCTTGGGCCCAAGAGCATGGGCATCCCAGAATCATAAATGGGAGGGAAAAAAGGGAACAAACTTGGAAGGGGAAATACAAAACTGTACAATCCAATATATATCATCTTGATTTTTGTAGTATTTACAATATACCGTTTATCACAATTCCTATCTACAATCCCTGCATCTACTCACATGCAGCATACTGTACATTCCCCCCTAAAGGGAAACCCTCCACCCACCTAGTAAGCAACAGTTGACGCTTGACTTGACTCTCGGCGGATATAGATGAACAGCCGTTCCATCTGGAATCCTAAGAGAAGAGAAACACAACTATCTAAACGAACTAAGTAAACAAACAGCCTATCAGGAGGGGGCTACGAGCCTCCTAGTCGAAACATAGCAACTTTCTACACAATCCTTGACATGCCTGCTCTGCCAGTGAGGGGTTAGAGACTCACAGCGGAGCAGAAAAAGAAAAGCACTATTGAAGAGTTCTTTAAAGTTCCTGGTGGGAGGAGCCCCTCCCAGGTTGCAGGCTTCAAAGAAAAAAAATAAACAGGGCAAACTTCACCCAAGTGTCCTTCCAGTGGGCAAGTCCCTTCCACAGGGGCATAGGGTGGCAGGCTTGTTTGTCCTGCAGTTCAGGGGAAGTGCACACTCCGCTACTCTTTTGGCAGTCCTTGGAGTGTGCTGCATAGTCTGTTCCACACCACAGTCTTATAAGTAGTAATGGGGATCCGGCAAACTCACCTGGCTATCCCCCTCCCCCTGAACAGAAATGGAATAGCCCCATGCAGGTTGTCCTGCCTTAACAATCATAACGCAGTCCTTCCGGATAGCTCTGCCCAGACTCCTTACCTGCTTCAACTCCAGGAATCTCTCCCACTGGCTGCTCCCGGGTCCCCGCAAGGGCTTAGGCACATGCAGGTATTCCCAAGTCATGTTATTCTCCCACTCTTCCCGGGAGTTCTCCACAATGTCCATGATCTGGGGTGACACATAAGGGAAATCTTGGCCCCACTCCAGAGCAACCCTATGCTGGACTTGCTGATACCGGGAGAGCCTAGGCAGACTCTTCACCTTCCCTCTCCCCGGACGAACTAGAGTGTCCGCTTACTTGACCAAGTGCTGGCGATATGTGGCTGCTCTGGTCTCGGTAGGGGAGGGCCTATTGTAGAAAAGGTGGCTGCTGATACTGGGGATTCCTGGTGCAGGGCTCAGTTGTAGTGAGAGTCTAGACTCGTCCTCCTCCGGCAGGACATCCACTCTTCCTCAGACCCCTCACTAGGAGACACCCACTCTGCTAGGTGCTCCATGGACCCGACCAGTCTGGGGGACCCCCAGTCTATGACCCTTTCCCCAACATCCTCAGCTAACTCCTCCAGGGACTCTCCTCCCTTGCTTGCTTGCTCTAGATCCACTGGGATGGCCATGGGGTAAGTTATGGCCGACATTTCAGGGACCCCATATTCCTCATTAGTACTTATGGTACCCAGGTCCCTGGCCAGGCCTCGGGCCATGACAGTCCCCTTCTCTCTTCCCTTGTCCTCTGATTTCGCGAGGGAGTCGCTAGGCCGTAACTCCTCCCCACCTTTGGGTAGCGACACCAGGCCCGACTCAGCCCTCCGAGGTCTCTGGGGCTGCGGAACACATCTCCTTGACTGCAGGTCCACTTGGTAGTACTGTGGCCTCTGCTGCATGGACACCAAGCGAGTGAGTGGCTCGTCACAATGGCTGCACCGGGCCCAGGCAGCGATGATCGCGGTTGCAATCCAGCAGTCCGGGCAGATCAGGCACAGTCCCCTGCATGGATTCAACTGGACCCCTGTGTCAATCAGGGCCCTCTCCGATTTATCTGACAACCAGGGCAGCACTGGCAAGGGACGAACACCTTCCGCCATCTCCCTCTCCCACGTGGTATCTGCTGCAGCCTGCAAGCACTGAGACTTTTCCAGGGCATGGCACCGCCCCCACATTACCAGACGAACTGTGCCAAAAATACTGATAAGCAGCTTGCAGCATGTCATGTAGCTGTAACCCCTTGTGTGAAGGATGAAACTTTGCAGGTACGCTGACACTGGCAGGACTTGTCCCGACTTGCTGACTTTGCTGGTGACTGCTGGTAGCAACAGTAATTTGTAGTAGCCACTGTTTTGCTGGAAAGCACACCTGTAACACAAAAAAGAATAGGTAATACCGCGCTAGGCTAAACTTTTAAATTTGGGGGGTAGCGGCCATACTACGACCAAACAAACATCGTAAGAAATATGTAGATTAGAAAGATGTCGCTAACCCTCTAATGGAAACCTGGGGATAAAACGGTCTCTACACTAATTGAATGTATTTACAGTGAATAAAGCAAGCATATAAATCAACAAAGTATGTTATCTGACATAACACAGATGAGACTTAGTAGGTATTGAATCGTATCATAATGATAAACAGTGATAAATGGGGGAAAATAGGGATAACAAAATGGTATAGGGATATGTTGAAAATTGTGTGAAAAACTTGTTTCCACAAAGGTGCAAGAAAAAATATATAAATAAATAAAAATATATCGTCCAAAAGTGCTTGAGTGACAGTGCAGTCCACAAATCCAACAAATACTGGTTGTGATGAAACTTGAATACTGGTAGTGACTAATGGCGTGATAAATCGTGAAATATGGTAGGTGGGTAGCCGGTCAATCCACAAGTAGAAGAATTCAATGCTTACCAGACAGATGATATATTCACACCTGAATATATATATCCGGAGGGGGGAGGGGTCGTCCTTCTCAGGGGGAGGGGGCTCGTCACACTCTCCTGAGGAGTTTTCAGCAGGACATCTCGGTGTGGGGGCACGTCATACGGTCCAGCATGGCACGTCCAACACGCTGAGTGTTCCTCTTGACCCAGCTGTTCTGGGGGGTGTGGCACCAAATCTCCAACAAGTGTATAAAAAAGGAGAGGACTCTCCGTAGTATAAATACCCTTTGTCACAGGGTGTATCTTTATTGGTATTAAAAGTATAAAAATCTCCAAGTAAAATCCACAAGCTTATGGTAAAAACATGTAAGAATAGATAGCGCAGTAATTTGGGGTCAGCAGTGCCCTGCCCTCCCCCCTCCGGATATATATATTCAGGCGTGAATATATCATCTGTCTGGTAAGCCTTGAATTCTTCTACTTGTGGATTGACCGGCTACCCACCTACCGTATTTCACGATTTATCACGACATTAGTCACTACCAATATTCAAGTTTCATCACAACCAGTATTTGTCGGATTTGTGGACTGCACTGTCACTCAAGCACTTTTGGACGATATATTTTTATTTATTTATATATTTTTTCTTGCACCTTTGTGGAAACAAGTTTTTCACACAATTTTCAACATATCCCTATACCATTTTGTTATCCCTATTTTCCCCCCATTAATCACTGTTTATCATTATGGTACGATTCAATACCTACTAAGTCTCATCTGTGTTATGTCAGATAACATACTTTGTTGATTTATATGCTTGCTTTATTCACTGTGAATACATTCAATTAGTGTAGAGACCGGTTTATCCCCAGGTTTACATTAGAGGGTTAGCGCCATCTTTCTAATCTACACCTGTAACACAGTCTCTCCCTTTAACAACAAGAACAGTCTCAGGCATACTTTACTGTAAGCAGGAGTTGGAGCAAAGAGTTCAGGATGCCCAGCTTTTGCAGAGCGCTAAGGCCGAAAATGTTCGGCCTTAGCATGGCACAGGACATATTTGTAATCCATGGGCGCGGTCGCCCGGTGTGGCTGCCACAGGTAACAGCACATGGCAACAAAGTCACTGAATTGCAGGATTGGTATATTCTAAGTGTCCGTCCCCAGTGCTGTTTTGGAGTGGCTGGGTGAGCAGGTAGCAATGCTGTTGGCGGCTCCCGCTGGTTGCTATAGACAAAGGCACACTTATTTAGCACAGTTCAAAAGCAGAGCACACATCACTTTTTCCAGTTAAATCCGCATCGGCAATAAAACAGGTTACACATTCCTCTGACTCAGTTCTCTTGTGGTTGCTATGGGTGACGACTGGAAGCTCTACAGGTAATCCTGAAAAACGAGCCCCCAAATGTAGCCATGTGCTCCCTTGAGAGTGGCTGGTAGTAGTGGTTCACCTTATAGCTGCACTCAATCACACCATATTTCAACAGCTGTAGACACTGACCAGGCCGGTTCTTGTTATTGTTGTTTTATTTAGGGGAAATAACTTGGATGGGGATAAGGAATGACTGTGGGATGCCCAAAGAATTATAGTACTCTATATACAGTCCTGCATATGCACACTTTCACTGCAGACTATACCTCTGCAGACCGTTTCTCCTACAGTTCTCTCTCCAGCACTGAACTTAGTAAATTATCACTCCATTATTTCTCTCCAGCACTGAACTTAGTAAATGATCACTCCATTACTTCTCTCCAGCACTGAACTTAGTTTCCAGCTTGAAAGGAAATTTATCAAGCTTCTCTGTTCCTTTCTCTAGCACATGGTGAGGCCTACTCTCAGCAAAACCACCGGAACACCCATTACAGGCCAGGGATCATGGGCCCCTAAATGTGTAGCAAAAGTGCTTGAGTGCTAGCCAGGCCTTTGATGGACTACAACTCCCAGCCTTTCCCTCTTCCAGGTCCCACCGACCTGCTTTTCCTCAGTGACTCTCCTTTCCCTGAACTGGCTCCCAAGGCTTCCACAGACTGTCCACTATTCCTGTCCAGGCCTGCTCCAGCACTTTCTCTTCCAGCTCCCAGTCTCTCACTGTGTAGCACCTCTTCTGTTCTCCTGTTCCATTGTATGACTCCAGGAATCAGCTCCACTTCTGGCTGCACCTGAACCTCCAGGCCCCAAGGTCACCCTCTCCAGACTGGGGCGACCTCCCAGGTAGGGGCCTCCACAGTGCCTCTGCAACATCTCTAGACTTCCACCCGACACTCCCCAGATTGGGCTGACTCAGTGTATTTAAGGAAGCCGCCCCCGCCAATCCTGCTTGGGGATTGGTCCAGGCTCCTTACAATACTCCAGATGGCTCCACCTTTCTCCCAGCCTCTGAGTAGAAACCTACCTCCAGGTTTCTAGCAAAGAAGGGGGAGGTTCTGGTGACCTCATCTTTCAAGTCCACTCAATCCTCCCTGAGCCTCTCCTCCCAGCCCAGATCAAAACATTCAGGCCTGCTCTTACACTCAGGCCTGACTAAATTTTACCTCACCTTGCAAAACCCTGCTAGAAAAAAGCACCTAAACTATGGGGGCGCTACACCTAAATAAGAAAACAAAACACACATATTTGTAGTTTTCCCTTAATACTCATTGGCAGTGAATAAGGTGATCACAATGTGTGTTCATTGCTGGTGACACTGTAAACTGAAAATCTGAAATAGCTATGCCTATTTTGTGTGGAAGAAGTGAATTAACTGCTGAATAGAATGGCTGGTAAACCAGTTCACATGTTTGTATTTTAGCTGCACATGTAGCTTTTTGCTTTGAATTCTGCAGTAATCATTCAACAGCTTAGGTTTGTGACAACAATGATTAGTGCCTTATGATCGACTGTTGTTAGATTAACACATTTACTGAATACTATAATCTGCTGTGCATCTTTCTGTCACTAGATGGCAACCAAGCAAAACATTTAAAGTAAAGAAAATAGGCAATTCAAGATTTTATATGTGGGAGTAGATGCAATTTTAAAGAGTGAAAGTTCAAATCACGTAATGAAATAGCTGTAAGCAATTAGCATTTAATTTTAAAAATTGATGTACAATCCCCATTCACATGTGAGCAAGAGATTATACTTCTTTTTTTGTTAGTATACAACATTACCTTGTATTTTTTTTAAACCATTGGTATCTTTAGGTTATAGGCTAGTAATGGAGGCTTTCATTTTTATCTGATTGGGAGATGATCTCATGTTTATGGGAGCAGAACCCCTACTGGCCGAATACTTTCGGAGTAATATTCAGAGTAATATTCATCTGATTGATCCCACCTCTCCTCTTCTTAAAGTGGATCAAACTAAAAACATTATTTGATTCATTTTTAATATTCAAAGCAAACTAATGCTTAAGACATTTGAATGCTGTAAACGTTTCAAGGACGACCATACGTCCATCAGTGACAATCCCGGCCGTGGTGGTTTCCAGCCCATAGCAGTCATTCCTGTGGAAGAGAGAAAAAATGCACCGCTCCTGAAGTTCACCAATAAGTGCTGGTTCACACTGGTGCGTGCTGCGAGATCAGATGTGATTCGCACCGCACTGCAGTGTGAAGTACATGTGATCTCTATGCGATGCAATTTCAGCCATACAGATGGTATAGCTGAAATTGCATTGCATTCGGAGCAAACTAGCACAGGACCTTTTTTTGGTCCGCAGCAGAATCAGAACGCATGGGTGTCCACACCCATGTGATCCGATTCCTTTGCGAGTTTTCAGTTTGCAGTGTGATATATAAACTGATTTGGAGGTGTCATTAGCTTTGTATTGACACTCCCCGCAGTTCGCATATGGCAGTGTGAACTGCCTCCAGGAGACATGCGATGCGGGAACCCGCAGTGGATTCGCAGGGTTCCCGCATCCCAGCAGTGTGAATCGGCCCTGAAGAGTCCTGCACTGCTGTCAATTGCCGGGTGCCTGCCAGGTCCGTGACCCGAGATTCCATGTAGACAAATAGAGAAAGGTGGCGGCACTTCCAGCATTAAAACGTCATATTTATTGGAAAATAGCTAAAATCATGGACACAATATGTGTAAACATGCTCTAGGAGCAATAGCAATTGCTCCTAGAGCTGTTTTTGCACATGTTGTGTCCATGATTTTAACTATTTTCCAATAAATATGACGTTTTAATGCTGGAAGTCCCGCCACCTTTCTCTATTTGTCTACACAGTCATTTCTGTGAACATTCAGCGTGTGGAGCGCCTGATCCTGGATAATTGACGCATAACCTGTAGTGAAATTTTACAAGAGACAAATCTTTCTGTGGCAATGGTGAACACAATCATTCACGAAGATTTGTTAGCAAAGCCAGCGCACACTGGGCACCAAGACAGCTTTCCTCTTTTGACTTGCACTGCATTGAAGGAGCTTATAACAGGGATGGCCAGGATTTTCTGGATCACATCATTATATGTGACAACCTGGGTACATTATTTCACTCTGGAATCAAAATGAACATCAAAGCAGTGGAAGCATGTGGACTCACCACCACCAAAACAACTGCGTCTGCAGATAAAGTGATGGAAAATATTTTCTGGGCCAAATGTGGTGTTATTCATGTGGATTTTCTACCCTGTGGTGCCACTATCAACAGTGAATATTACTGTCATGTTCTGAGTGATGTGCATACGCGTCTGCGGAAAAAACAGCCTGGTTTGATCACAAGGGCGTCCTGTTTCTTCAGGACAACGCACAAGCTCATACTGCTCACGGCTCTATGTACAGCAACTCAGCTGGGGGGTATTATCACATCCCTCTTACAGCCCGGACCTCGCTCCGACTGATTTCCATCTGTTTGGACCCCTAAAAGAGTTATTTTGGAGGTCAGCATTTTAGCACTGATGACGAAGTGAAGCAAGATGTCCTAGGACGGTTCAGGAGTACTGACAAATCTTTTAATGCCAAACTTTTCAGGCATTAGTTATTAAAGATTGGAGTGAATAAATGTAGTAGGGGAGTATTTTGAAAAATAAATGCAGTTTCCACTCCTTAAAATTTGTTATTTTATTACATAAACGCGAAAGTCCCGGTTTGACTTAAATGCCCCTTGTATAATAAGAATACCCCTGCACACAATCTTATCAAATCCAATGTGTAAATATCAAATGAAAATGTGCTGCTGCTTAAATCTATAAGTATACCACACATCAAATATAAATAAGCAGTGATTCAGCGATGCACTATAATACAAACAAACAATCTTAGTATATATTTACTAATGCTATCAGCATAATGATTAAAAATAGTTAATGCGGATTAAGAGAGTTTATTTCCACTCTAAACAGGCCATACACAGAATTTTGTTTGAAAATTTTTCTTTTAAGAATGTTCAATCATTTTTAGTTGTTAGTGGGATCAAATCTACATTCGTTTTTGACTACAGTGATGAGAACATTTGAAGGAGTAGGATTGAAAACAAATGCATTTCTAACATCGAATGTGGTTTTCGTTAAGGAATGTCCAATCATTCTGAAATCAAATGTTAAAAGCAATCAAAAATGCTTAGTACTTTTGAATGGTATTCATCAAATCATCAAATGTACTAATGGGAATTTTCATATAGACATTCATTCCAAAAACTTTTAGCGTAAATGCAGCTTTAGATATAAGTATACAGTAAACATTCAGCTGAACTGTACACACCGGTCAGAGAGGGCTATACTATCACAGGTACTCGAGGACAGTAGGAGTGTGCATGCAGAGCCAACCACCTTCCTTTGTCCATGGGTACCTTTAATTACACAATGTTCAAATGACTTGATCCATCTTCATTTCCTATTTGATTAATTTCTTAATTCCAAATTTACTCAGATAATGCAAGAATTGGAATAGAATAGGGTACACGTTATTCACCATATCAATAAGACTTTTCCTCCGTATTGCTTAGCAATTACTGCAAAGAAAATGTTCATATTGTCAGGTGAATTAATTGGATGATTCAGCTTCTCTTTACTTAATATTTAAATGAATTGCAGGCATTGAGATTCACCCTTAATAATGTATGTGGACAAACATGTCTGGTGGATTGTGACCTCATCACATTAACTTATTGCATTAAATATGAGGCAAGAATGTATTCAGAGTCCAAGCAGAAACCATTTCTATAAAATGTTTTTTCAATACCTTCTATCTAACCGTATGTATTAGGAAAAATAGACACAAAAAGGAACCATTCTTTACTTATCAAAATAACAGTGGATGTAAACCCGAAAAAAACCCCCATTTAATTAACACTTCTGCCTGGTAGAGTATAGGATGTCATGTCATCTGTGCCCAGTCTTGCCACAAAGAGTTAGTCCAGCTCTGGGTGAACCTCTTATCTTTTTTTCAGTAAGAAAAAAAAGTCTCACAGATAAATAGGAGACGGTTTCTTCCCCGTGCTGTGTGAGTGACAGGTAATTTCCTTATCTCATGCACGAGCATACAGAGCTTCATAACACCCCCTCCTTTCTTCTCCAGCTCTCCCAGGATTGGCTGCTCCACACCTCAGCATGATTGGGCATGCTGAAGTCATGTGGTGCTGTTCCAGAGTTTTGACAGGATGTTTCTCAAAACTTAGGAATAGGGGAGCAGGAGAGTGTAGAAGTGGGTGGGGAGTCTTGTGACATCATGACTCCACCAACCAAGCTCCAGCAAAGAGACCTACCCACTGATTCCAGAGTTTTGTGGGGCTGCTACTGCTAAAGGGGGTGACATTTGCAAGGTTGGGATACATGCAGGAGGCTTGCATGTACAGTCTCTCACAAAAGTGAGTACACCCCTCACATTTTTGTAAATATTTTATTATATCTTTTCATGTGACAACACTGACGAAATGACACTTTGCTGCAATGTAAAGTAGTGAGTGTACAGCTTGTATAACAGTGTAAATGTGCTGTCCTCTCAAAACAACTCAACACACAGCCATTAATGTCTAAACTGCTGGCAACAAAAGTGAGTACACCCCTAAGCGAAAATGTCCAAATTGGGCCCAATTAGTCATTTCCCTCCCCGGTATCATGTGACTAGTTAGTGTAACAAGGTCTCAGGTGTGAATGGGGGGCAGGTGTGCTAAATTTGTTTATCGCTCTTACTCTCTCATACTGGTCACTGGAAGTTCAACATGGCACCTCATGGCAAAGAACTCTCTGAGGATCTGAAAAAAATAATAGTTGCTCTACATAAAGATGGCCTAGGCTATAAGAAGATTGCCAAGCCTCTGAAACTGAGCTGCAGCACGGTGGCCAAGACCATACAGCGGTTTAACATGACAGGTTCCACTCAGAACAGACTTCTCCATTGTTGGCCAAAAAATTTGAGTGCACGTGCTCAGCGTCATATCCAGAGGTTGTCTTTGGGAAATAGACGTATGAGTGCTGCCAGCATTGCTGCAGAGGTTAAAGGGGTTGTGGGGCCAGCCTGTCAGTGCTCAGACTATGTGTCACACACTGCATCAAATTGGTCTGCATGGCTGTCATCTCAGAAGGAAGCCTCTTCTAAAGATGATGCACAAGAAAGCCCATAAACAGTGTGCTGAAGACAAGCAGACTAAGGACATGGATTACTAGAACCATGTCCTGTGGTCTGATGAGACCAAGATAAACGTATTTGGTTCAGATGGTGTCAAGCGTGTGTGGTGGCAACCAGGGGAGGAGTACAAAGACAAGTGAAAGTAAACTCCTAAGGGGTGTTTACGAGTTATCCCAAATCCAGACCTCTGTACGAACCGGTCAGGTAGTGGAAATGGGAGTCGAAGAAATCGTTCCGTCACCAGTAGAACCTCCACACACACCACAACAATAGTACAATCTTGTGACGGGACGCCGGATCAGAGACTTCCCTCCCCTAGTACGAGACGAAGTCATACAGTGTCATGTACAACCGTAAGTACCAAGGGAGTTACTTGACATCGAGGGGTTACGGCCATCGTGAGTACGTCGGGGTCTGGTACCGTGAGGGTGGTGGTACGGACTGACATCCGTTCTGTGTGAACAGAAACATGAGGAGGGGACCAACGGTGGTGTGTGCGAACTGTGGTAGACTTGGTTTATGCAAATAGAACCAGAGTAGTCTGGTGTCCTGTACCAAGATCATTAGG
>BLSH010257404.1:63290-82607 GCA_018402905.1 Glandirana rugosa | reverse complement strand
CCTGATCCGCAGCTCCTGACTGCCTCCTCACGCTTCCACCCGAACTCTCCTGATACCTGCTGGCAGATTGCTGTATTTAAGGAGGCTTGCCCCCTGCCAACCCAGCCTGTGAATTGGTTAGGGCTCCTTGTCATACATCAGGAAGTGACACCTTCTCATCCATCCCCCTTCTAGAACTTTCCCAGCTCAAGGGGAGGAAATTTCCAAGAAGTGTCCCTCCTCTCCATCTCCAGAGCCACTCCCAGCCCAGATCAAAACATTCAGGCCTGCACTTAGTCAGGCCTGACTAGAATTTTCCTCTCCTACCAAAAATCTACAAAAGTAAAAGCACCTACACTATGGGGGCGCTACACTATAAATCTATTTTGTTGAGCTGGCATGGTAGTGACAAAAGGGCTCTGCATTTGCACTTTTTTTATTTTTATATTCTCAGTTTCTTGTAAATTCTCCATATCTGGACGCAAGCTGACAAGTTGTTTTATCTACATAATTCAAATGTTACCCTCAAGGAACAGCAATTACAGAGACCCTGTCTTCACACCAACAGCAGTTCCCTAGGAAATAAAAGAAAGACACTGTGTGGCGGAATTTATCAAAACTGGAGCAGATGTGCATGGCAACCAATCAGCTTCTATCTTCAGCTTGTTCAGTTAAAATGTTACTAAACCCAGAACCTGCATTCACTATATCTAGTCTTCAGCAGTACACTGTACAACTCTCTAGCAATACACACCAAACCGAGCATGTGCAGCCCATCCCCTGGCTGCGTAAATATCAGGCTATTTTTTTGATATAGTGGAGGAAGTGAAGGATCAGAGAAGACAGGATCAAACAGCCTTCATACACAATGCAAACAATAACCCCCTAGGTTCCAGAGTGAGTATAACAAGCATGCTTTACTGCATATAAAGACTGTTTTGCTGTTGTGTGTTTAGTAACACTTTAAGCTTGAAAATGAATGAAATAAGCCAAATAGTTGCCATGCACAGCTGCTTCCGATTCTGTCTGATCCAGTTTTGATAAATTCCACTCTGTGTACTCACTTATTCAGTGGCCCCTGTTCATCAGAATCCTCAGCATTTCACACTTCTGGAAGTGCCTGTTGTACCATGTACTTGTATGAAAAAGTATCCTGTTCTCTTTGCATTGCTTCCTTTATGTGAAATCCCTGGAGTTCCTGCCAGTCACCTTGCTTTCCTTTTAAAAATTGACCACACTAAGTAGGAGAACACATTGTAGTCAGTTCTCTAGCTGTGCTGGGAACTCAGCCTGCTCTCCTCCATTGATCAGACTTGTCCTGATGCTCCCCCCTGCACAGCCTTTCCCTGGGAAGTTAAGTGTGCTGCTGTTTCTACTCCCCTAGGTAGCTTAGAACAGAAGGAATGTGATCAGCAGTATGTATATATATTTTTGTATCTATACACAAATGTTTTGCCTTTCATTTCTATTTTAAACTGAATCAGTTGTTTTACAAAGTGAAGGTTTATAATCACTTTAACCCCTTCCCTACTGGCCAATTGCAGAATGATGTCCGCAAGGTGGCTCAGTTATCCTCACTGGGCATCATATGATGTCCAGCAGCAGAGCAGTGGTGCGGTGGTGCGGTGTGTCGCTCTGACACAGCGCATCTCCGATCTTGGTAACGAGCCTATGACACAGACTCTTTACCACATGATCAGCTGTGACCAATCATAGTTGATCACAGAAAGTGACGGTAATTGGCGTTCCACAGTTCACGTTGACAAGGCAGAGCTCTCCTGTGAGGGGGTCTGCACTGATAATCAGCGCATTGATTATCAGTGCAGCCCCTCTCAGAGGTGCCCATCACAGATGTAAATCAGTGCCCATCAGATGCCAATCAGTGGCCATCAAAAATGCCAATCAGTGCCCATCAGTAATGCCTGTCAGTGCCCATCACAGATGCCATCAGTGCCCATCAGTAATGCTTGTCAGTGCCTCCTCATCAGTGCTGCCTATCAGTGCCATCTATAAGTGCCACCCATCAGTGCCACCTATCAGTGCCCATCAGTGCTGCCTATCAGTGCCCATCAGTGCCGCTGATTAGTGCCCATTAGTGCCACCTATTAGTGCCCATCAGTGCCACCTATTAGTGCCAAATCAGTGCCACCTATCAGTGACCATCAGTTCTGCTTGTCAGTGCCTCCTCATCAGCGCTGCCTATCAGTGCCATCTATTAGTGCCACCCATCAGTGCCACATATCAGTGCCCATAAGTGCCACCTATCAGTGCCCATCATTGATGCCTTCAGTGCCCATTAGTGCAGCCTTATCAGTGCCCGTCAGTGCAGCCTCATCAGTGCCCGTCTGTGGAGGAGAAAACAAAATTTTATAACAGAAACAAAGAAAAACTTTTTTTTTTTAAATGTTGGTCTTTTTTAATTTTAATTAAAAAAACCCAGTGGTGATTAAATACCACCAAAAGAAAGTTCTATTTGTGTAAAAAAAAATGTAATACAAATTTAATTTGGGTACAGTGTTGCATGACCGCGTAATTGTCATTCAAGGTGCGACAGCGCTGAAAGCTGCAAATTGGTCTGGGCAGGAAGGGGGTGAAGGTGCCCTGTATTGAAGTGGTTAAGGACAAGTAAATTAATTGGCCTTTTTTAAATGTTTTTGTGGATAGTGTATTATGCACTTGTCAAATTTAAGTGTGTTTTTAGCTTTTCCATCTGCACCCAGGCTCCATGCACACTAGCGTTTTTTATAAGCTCAAAAACAAGCTAGAAAAAAAAACATGGATGAAAAATGCTGATAATAACATTTTTGTGCCAGCTTCTAGCAGCTTTTAGAAGCATTTACAGTATCCCACAAAAGTGAGTACACCCCTCACATTTTTGTAAATATTTGTAAATATTTTATTCTAGCTTTTCATGTGACAATACTGTCAGTGACAGTGATTGTACAGCTTGTAACAGTGTAAATTTGCTGTCCCCTCAAATAACTCAACACACAGCCATTAATGTCTAAACCACTGGCAACAAAAGTGAGTACACCCCTAAGTGAAAATGTCCAAATTGGGCCCAAAGTGTCAATATTTTGTGTGGCCACCATTATTTTCCAGCACTGTCTTAACCCTCTTGGGCATGGAATTCACCAGAGCTTCACAGGTTGCCACTGGAGTCCTCTTCCACTACTCCATGACAACATCACAGAGCTGGTGGATGCTAAAGACCTTGCGCTCCTCCACCTTCCGTTTGAGGATGCCCCACAGATGCTCAATAGGGTTTAGGTCTGGAGACATGCTTGGCCAGTCCATCATTTTTAACCCTCAGCTTCTTTAGCAAGGCAGTGGTTGTCTTAAAGGTGTGTTTGGGGTTGTTATCATGCTGGAATACTACCATGCGGCCCAGTCTCTGAAGGGAGGGGATCATGCTCTGTTTCAGTATGTCACAGTACATGTTGGCATTTATGGTTCCCTCAAGGAACTGTAGCTCCCCAGTGGTGGCAGAACTCATGCAGCCCCAGGTCATGACACTCCCACCACTATACCTGACTGTTGGCAAGGCACACTTGTCTTTGTACTCCACACCTGGTTGCTGGCTCACACGCTTGACACCATCTGAACCAAATAAGTTTATCTTGGTCTCATCAGACCACAGGACATGGTACCAGTAATCCATGTCCTTAGTCTGCTTGTCTTCAGCAAACTGTTTGCAGGCTTTCTTTTGCATCATATTTAGAAGAGACTTTCTTCTGGGCCGACAGCCATGCAGACCAATTTGATGCAATGTGCAGTGTATGGTCTGAGCACTAACAGGTTGACCCCCCCACCCTTTCAACCTCTGTAGCAATGCTGGCAGCACTCATACGTCTATTTCCAACCTCTGGATATGACGCTGAGCACGTGCCCTCAAATTCTTTGATTGACCATGGCGAGGCCTGTTCTGAGTGGAACCTGTTCTGTTAAACAGCTGTATGGTCTTGGACGTCATGCTGAATCTCAGGCTCTTGGCGATCTTCTTATAGCCTAGGCCATTTTTCTGCAGGGCAATGTTTATTTTTTTCAGATCCTCAGAGAGTTCTTTGCCGTGAGGTGCCATGTTGAACATCCAGTAACCAGTATGAGAGAGTGAGAGTGATAACACCAAATTTAACACACCTGCTCCCCATTCACACCTGGGACCTTATAACACTAACGAAATGCATTACACGGGGAGGGAAAATGGCTAACTGGGCCCAATTTGGACATTTTCACTTAGGGGTGTACTCACTTTTGTTGCCAGCGGTTTAGACATTAATGGCTGTGTGTTGAGTTATTTTGAGGGGACAGCAAATTTACACTGTTATACAAGCTGTACACTCACTACTTTACATTGTAGCAACGTGTCATTTCTTCAGTGTTGTCACATGAAAAGATATAATACAATATTTACAAAAATGTGAGGGGTATACTCACTTTTGTGAGATACTGTATAAGCTTTTAGGAGCAGTAGCTTTTTTTTTGTTTTTGCAGTACATAAAGAAGAAAAAAAAAACTTAAAAAAGAAGTTAGGATCATTTAGAAGCGTTTAGGCGTATTCAGCATTTTTTTTTCTGCTCCTAGATGATAAAGCTCAAAAAATGCTAATAGCCCAAAGTAGTGTGCATGGACACATAGGATAACGCTATTTAGCTTCTAGGAGCAGAAACAATGATAATAACAGCTTCTAGGGGCTTAAAATATGCTAGTGTGCATAGCGCCTTAGGCTGGGTTCACACTTGTCCGACACGACAATGATCAGACTTTCATCCTACTTTGCTCTGAGTCATGTGTCCTACAACGGTCCTACATCGGTTCGACTTCAGTGAACAGGGATCCAACTTTGATTCAGACAATACCAGGCATCTTGTGCTCTGGGGTTCTTGAAGGGGAACCCCTGCCAAATTAAAAAAAAAAAATGTCATGGGTTCCCCCTCCAAGAGCATACCAGGCCCTTCAGTCTGGTATGGATTTAATGGGGAATCCCCACGCCAAAAAAAAGTGTGGGTTCCCCCCCAAGATCCATACCAGACCCTTATCCTAGCACGCAGCCAGTAAGGAAAGGAGGTGGGGATGAGTGAGCGCCCCCCTCCTGAACCATACTAGTCCGCGTGCCCTCAACATGGGGGGGTAAGTGCTTTGGGGCAGGGGGCCTTACGGCATCTTCTGCTCTTTTGCGGCATCTTCTGCTCTTTTGCCAGGTCTTCTCCCTCTGTTCTTGCTCTGTTCTTTTTCCCAAGTTGATTCGATGAGATCTCCCGCACTAATGCTGTCTCCGTGCTGTGAATTGTCTTATATTGTCATTAGGCCCCACCACTTTGTGACGTCATCGCCCCATCATGCCCCGGGCAGTGACTTCATAAGGGGCGGACCTAATGATGACGTCAGTCGGTGGCCCCGCCCAATGTCAATATAAGTCAACGCACAGCGCGGAGACAGCATTCGTGCGGGAGATCGCATTGAGTCAACATGTGAAGCAGAACAGAGGAAGAGCAGAGGGATAAGACAGCGGAGAAGACTCGGGAAAAAGAGCAGAAGACAATGTGAAGAGGGAGAAGAACCGGCAGAAGAAAGAAAACCCCTCAGAAGAAAGAACACCCCACAAAAGAGCAGAAGAAAGAAGACACCGGAGAGGGGAGAAGAAATCAAAGGGAGAAGACGCTGGAGCTGATTTAATAAAATACTTTAAAAACCTGTGTAGTGTGGGTTTTTTACACTTTTTTTAGCTGAATAGGTAGGGGTACAATGTACCCCTACTCATTCACATAGGGTGGGGGTCTGGAATCTGGGGGCCCCCTTGTTAAAGGGGGCTTCCAGATTCTGATAAACCCCCCGCCCGCAGACCTTGACAACCATCAGCAAGGGTTGTTGGGAAGAGGCACTTGTCCTCATCAACATGGGGACAAGGTGCTTTGTGGTGGGGGGTGCAGATCCCCCCTGCCCCAAAGCACCCATACTCTCCATGTTCAGGGCATGCGCCTGGTATGGTCCAGGAGGGGGGCGGGGCGCTCGCTCATCCCCATCCACTTTTCTGGCCTGCCAGGCTGCATGCTTGGATAAGGGTCTGATATGGATTTTGGGGGACCCCATGCCTTTTTTTGGCATTGGGGTTCCCCTTAAAATACATACCAGAAGGACCTGGTATGCTCTTTTTTTTTAATTTGGCGGTGGTTCCCCTTCAAGATCCCCAGAGCACAAATTGCCTGGTATTGTCAGGATCAAAGTCGGATCCCGTTCACAGAAGTAAGGCCGATGTAGGTCCGATGTAGGACTGTTGTAGGACACAAGTCGCAGTGCAAAGTAGGATAAAAGTCGGACCGTTTTTGTGTTGGATAGTGTGAACCTAGCCTTAAAGTAATTGTAAATTTAACATTTTTGTTTTCTTAAAATAACAAACATGCCATGCGTACCTGCTCTGTGCACTGGTATTGCACAGAGCAGCCCTGATCTTCCTCTTCTGGGGTCCTCTGCAGGGGCTCTTGGCTCCTTATCTTCTTTGTGTGCCACCATAAAAGGCTGCTTCCTATGGTGACACATGCCGGCTCACTCTTGAGCATAGAATGCATTAAGGTAAAAAATAAATTGTCTTTAGAACCACTTTAATAAATGTTTTGCTTGCATTTATCTAGCAAGGTTACTTGTGATAAAACCAAGGAAGCTTAGACTTCTGTAGTGTATCAATGCTTTACTAAAGAGAAAATCTGCACATACAACTGTAGGATACACAATATAACACAACTCATAGCTTACAAAATATGTCTACAACATGCACAATGGCAATTATCCTTTCTAGCAAAATATAAGCATGTACAATATGTACACATTAGGTAAACTAAACTGTTCCTCAACTTAGGGTTTAAGAAGTAATGTCCTTCTCGATTCCTTTTTCAGTCAAACTTAAAATGGCTCCAAAGTTCTCCAGCTTCTAGCAGCCATGTGTTACTCCTCCATCTTTTCAAACACCCCTTTTTTCCGAACACATGTTCCTTTCAAAAGACCCCCAAGCCCCTCCCACCAACTTCCTGTATATACAAACTTCCTGCAGAGAACTTTCTCTCTAGACGTTTAACTGGTTTATTTACATATCAATGGAGGGGGAGGGGGAAGCCTGGCTTCCCCTGAAAGCACATGGTTTTAAAATCTAACTGGCCCTCCCCTGACTCCTGAGATGAGAAGTGAAGATTAGATCTGACTTTGATGGTTACCTTGGGCTAGGTTCTGTGTACATCTGTGTGGGTGAGGGAATGTGTGTAAATTAATCACAAAATATGGTTCAGCACTATAAGTGAGACTACCCAACATTCACCAATATTAAATAAATCATTTTTGATTCACAAACGTAATGCATGTACTGTATGCATCAATAAATATATAAATTACAGCACAAGAAGTGAGAATACTAAAAGTGGTGATTTTAAGAAACACAGTCTAATAAATGAGGCAGTGAAGTAAAAAAATCAATATAGATATGAAGAAAGTATGATTCTCGTATAGGTCTTGCTGTTAAACTCAAAGTTATACCACGTGACTCCATACATATAAAGATACAGTATATGCTCACCCCTCCTGAGACCTCTAACTCATAGGAAATCTACACTATATTGTCAAAAGTATTAGAACACCTGCCTTTACATGCACCATATTAGGTTGGCCCACCCTTTGCAGCTATAACAACTTCAACTCTTCTGGGAAGGCTGTCCACAAGGTTTAGGAGTGCGTCTATGGAAATGTTTGACCATTCTTCCAGAAGCGCATTTGTGAAGTCAGGCACTGATGCTGGACCAGAAGGTCTGGCTCGCAATCTCCACTCTAATTCATCCCAAAGGTGTTCTATCTGGTTGAGGTCAGGACTGTAGGCAGGCCAGTCAAGTTCCTCCACCCCAAATCCGCTCATCCATGTCTTTATGGACCTTGCTTTGTGCACTGGTCCAAATTATTTGGTGGAGGGGGGATTATGGTGTGGGGTTGTTTCTCAGGGGTTGGGCTTGGCCCCTTAGTTCCAGTGAGGGGACCTGTTAAGGTGTCAGCATACCAAGACATTTTGGACAATTACATGCTCCCAACTAGGTGCGAACAGTTTTGGGATGGCCCCTTCCTGTTCTAACATGACTGTGCACCAGTGCACAAAGTATGGTCCATAAAGACATGAATGAGGGAGTTTGGGGTGGAGCAACTTTACTGGCCTGCATAGAATCCTAACCTCAACCCAATAGAACAACTTTGGGATTAATTTGAGCGGAAACTGCGAGCCAGGCCTTCCCCTCCACATCAGTGCCTAACTTCACAAATGTGCTTCTGGAAGAATGGTCAAACATTCCCATAGACACACTCTTAAACCTTGTGGACAGCCTTCCCAGAAGAGTTGAAGCTGTTATAGCTGCAAAGGGTGGGACATAGCAATATTGAACTCTACGGACTAAGATTGGGATGCCATTAAAGTTCATGTGCGTGTGTAAAAGCAGGTGTCACAATACTTTTGACAATATAGTGTATATGCGCTTGATGTTAAATGGCTCCTCTTTGCCAGGCCTGAGGCCTCATTTGTCTATCCCTTATATTACTCTTGTTTTGAACTAACTTGTTAACAAAGGCATGGTAAGAGGCAAACAGCATGAAGACACATAAAATGTTAGTAGACCTTAAGCTAAAACTTTATTTACAGGAAATACATATGTTCCTATGCAAAGTTCATGCAGTCATGAGATCAGGATTGACAAACAGATGTCTGAGTTATGTACAGTGACACTGCGCTTAAAGTAGGAATTAATGTCTGCCCAGCTGGGTACATAGAAATTGGTGTACAGGGCTTGTCCTTCTCACCTGTGTGTAAGAAGAAAGAAAATTCTTAAAATTACATTTAAATACATTTTTGTAGTGATATTGTGGTGCACACTGTAAATTATCTATTAAGATTGGCTAATGTTTAAACTATATAAGTACCTGAAATAAATAATTCTTTGAAATACTCAGGCTAGACTAAGTTGAATGTATTAGTCTGTTCTACCACTTGATATTGAAATCAAAGCATTCATTTTGGAGTCAACCTTTTTATGTTCTTCTAATATGTCTTTAGGGAATTATATCTGTTCTGCATATTTTATTAATCATGGTTGCCTCATACACTACTGAAGAATCCATGAGTTGGATGTGATTTGAAGAATAACTTCTATTCAGTAGCCATGTTTAGTGTTATTCTGTCAGAGAATTGATATACTTATGCAAGGTCACACTGAGGGAAGTCTGTAACATGCTGCAGATTGATAATACTTAAAGAGGAAATACACTGGATCTGAGCACTACAAACCAAAAATGTTATTTAATTCATTTTCAATATTTAAAGCAAACTCACCCATCCATCCATGTCTCCATGCTTTATTTTGCTAAGAAATCGCTTTAAAAAACTCCCCCTAGCATTTCTGGCCATGGCCATCTTGAATAAGAGCAGATGATTTATGTAGCATTTACTCCCTGGAATCCACCAGCTCTTAGCTAAGGCATGTAGGTAGGCAGGTGTACTGTGCTGAGAAAACCCCCGCTCCCCTCCTGAACACTCCTGGGATGTATGACATAGGACTGGAAACTAAGAATTAACTGATGAAATCTAAAAAGCAAGTTTAATACAAGTAAATATGATATACTTTCCTATCTATTTACTAATGCTAGCAGCATAATATTTTCTTGGTTTTCCTGGACAAATATAGCAACCTCAGTCACCTTCAGACTAAACAATTTTTCCTATCTTTTAAGATGAAGGTCATTTGTTTTGCAAGGATCAGTCAGCGACATTCTGTTCAAGGATTTAGAGTAAATTGGAATCACTTTATAATGGGGTATGTGTGACCCTTGTAATTAGTGAACACATAATTAATATAATGGCTTAATTTAGCTAAATATGTGTCCTCAGTAACAAAATGTGTTTTCTGCCACCATCCTTTAGTTATTACTTGTTATACCAATTTAATTTTTAGGTTATGAATTTTCATGTTATCTGGATTTTACAAAGGATCAGGCTCGCTGGAGAGATATCTTACATTTCAAAGTGGTTCAGAGTAAAATTCTGTTCTTAAAGCGGAACCCGACCCATCAATCTAACTCTTTGCTAAAACAGATACATTTCAATGCCACGCCAAATGGCTAGTGTCAAAGCAGAGCACATATGCAACACAATGACAACTGAAGCTCTAACAAAGGCTGAGATGGCAGCTTCCTTGGCTGTAAAGTTTAGGAGGGGTTAGTTCTACTTTAATATAAATGTGCAAAATATAATCTTCTAATAGATGAGAATAATTGAAGGAAATCACAGGAGGGCTTCACAGACAGCTGGCCCTCCCCTATTACTGCAGCTGTAGCTATTTATGCATCCTGAACCACCAGTATACAGCACAGGCACAGGCTAGGTACAGAGACATCCACTCAGTTTGCGTACTGATGTCTCAAGTTGGTCTCACTTTCATAAGACATGGAATCCTTGACTTAACAATGTTTTAAGTGGAGCCCATTATAGTTAATTTTGCCTACCTCATCTCAATCTAAATGGTAGTTTTGTGTAATCTTTTTCAATACATTTCATAAAATGTATATCAAAGTCCAAAAATATTGTGAGAGGATAAACCACAACCTTTACCTAAAGTGGCCTTGTATCACAGGGCCATTTGTATAAGAACCCTGTAAAAGGAATGTGGAATATGTTATTTTGCAATGATAAATAATATATTTATGACATGGTATTCAAACTATATATCACGAAGACCTTAATGTAAGATTTCTGAGACATTATGTAAAATCTTAGATTGCTGCAAGTTCTGTCAGCTGAAGACAAGCAAATCCTGGAATACAATTCAAGTAACACTGTACATCTCAATGCAGTTTTCAAACAAGAGAAATGTGCATTTCTGCCGCTAGGAGGAACTGCAGGAGAAAGGTTCCAGTTTAGTTTGCTTGTGGGCTACATCTTGTACCTCCTATAGTTTGGTGATTGTTGAGATACTGTAGATGATATTTTCTGTCCTTTTAGGTCTTCATTGGCAGGTAAGAGGGTACATTTGTCTGACAAACAAGTTTATCTTTTTTAACCTTTAAATGATTTCCACCATTACGCCATTTTGTTTATCAATAGTCTGGTCAGTAAATTGTTTTTTTTCCTCCTCTCTGTAAAATGGTGAGCCCAACATCTAGAGTTTGGAAACTGATGGGCACTGATAGGCAGCATTGATGGGCACTGATAGGTAGCACTGATGGGCACTGATTGACACTGTTCGGGCTGCACTGATCATTAGGGCACTGATGATCAGTGCCCTGATTATCAGTGTAATTGTCTCCTGTCACACTTGCTGGTTACTGGCTCTCCTCTCCTCATGCTGGGACAGCAAAGTAATGCTGACAACCGGCAAGTTTGTGTACATGTGATCAGCTGTGATTGGCCCTTTACCCCGATCTGTGATCAGCTGTGTTCAAAGAACACAGCGATCACAGAGTGTGCCAGATGCGTGCAGCAGGGGGCGCGTGGGGGGATGGTTCTGGGTGGACATCTGTAGCACTCGCTAGTGTGGTAGAATAGGCAGTGATAGGTTTTTGTTAGAGTACTTTGTGGCTTAGCAGGCAGCCAAGCCTATGTTTAATCTGGGTCAGGTGAGTGATCCAGGGAGTGCTGGTATGACTCAGCAGGCAGCATCTCTTGTACCTCCCCCTACTTCTGGTAATTGCTGAAAACTTCCAGAAAAATGGGAGGTAAGGCTGGGAGGAGCTCATGAGGGCCCTGGCCAATCCCCAACAGATGGGTTAGCAGGGCACCGACCCCCTTAAATACTCTGGGTCAACCCATCTGGGCAGGAAAGTTTGGATGGAATATTGGAGATGGATTGCTGGAAGGCTGTTGGTGGATCCTGTCTAGTCTGGGGGGGTGGTGACCTCGGGTCTGGGAGCTTGGGTGCAAGGAGGATCACCTGAATTCTCAAGGAGGAATCCTGTCCAGTGGCACGGGAGCAGGTGTGAGAACAGCAGGAGCCAGTGAGCATGTCCAGGAGATCTCCAAGGAGAAGTCAGCCAGGTGGCTGGTGAGTGTTACAGTCAGGAGGACTGAGAGGCAGCCTGAGAGGACTGGGTGAGAGCAGTCTGAGATGGATGCATAGTCAGTCTGGGAGGACTGTGGAAGCTTAGCCAAGATGGCTACACAAAGGGGCAGCTGCAGCCAGGTGGGCTGGCAGTGCATGGAGAGGTGTTGCTGAGATCAGTAGCCACGGAAGGACAGCTGGGCACTAGGACTTTGCTACACTACCAAAGGGGCCCGCGGTCCCTGCCTGTAAGATGTGGTTCACACTGGGACGGCTTTAAAATTCGCCCGACTCTGAAGCCGCCCCGCACAGTGCAACTTCAGCGTGGCTTGCAATCGACTTAGAAGTCAATGCAAGCCGCTCTGAAGTTGCCCCCAAGTAGTACCGAAAGCTTTTTATAAGTCAGAGCTACTTGAGTCGCTCTGATTAGAACGGTTCCATTGCACTGAATGGAGCATGACTTGTCAGGCGTCTAAGTCGCCTGACAGGTCACCCCAGTGTGAACTGAGCCTAAAGGGCATTTGCTGAAATCTATTGTCAGATCACCTAACAGTGGGCCACCTGGTCCTGGGAGTTGTTGTGCTTCAAGCAAGTGTTGTGCTGGAGGAAGCTGAGGAGTGTGTAAATAGTCTGTATAGAAGTTGTCCCTGGAAAGTTCTGCTAAAAACTCAAGTGGGCATCCCATAATACCCTTTGCCAAGCAGACATTCCTTGAGCAAGCTTCTTTTCAATTTGTAAAACACTGAATTTTTTTTGAAATTTCCATTTTTCTGTTTAACCACTTGCCGACCGCCAACCGCAGGTTGACGGCGACAAGGTGGTTCGTTATCGCAAATCGCCGTCATACGACGGCAGCTGCGATAACGCGCACTGTGAGCGCGCGCGCGCCGCCGGAGGCGCTCCCGCGCACTCACTGTGTTCGGGGAGGGCCAGGGAGCGGGTGCGGCGGCTTCGATTGCCGCCGGCTACCCGCGATGCCCCCCCCGGAGTGAAGGAGCGGAGGTCCGTGTAAGTAAACACGGACCTCCGCTCTGTGTGAGGGGGAAGGGTTGTGATCACAGCCTTCCTTTACGTGAAGGCTGTGATAACTTCCCTTCCCCTGTTAGGGCATCCCCCATACAGTTAGAACACGCCCAGGGAACATAGTTAACCCTTAGCGCGCCCCCTGCAGGTTAACCCCTTCACTGCCAATGGCATTTACACAGTAATCAGTGCATTTTTATAGCACTGATCGCTGTATAAATGCCAATGGTCCCAAAAAAGTGTCAAAATGGTCCGACATGTCCGCTGAAATATCGCAGTACCGCAAAAAATCGCAGATCGCCGCCATTTTTAGTAAAAAATAAAAAAAAAATAAAAACCCCAAAAATGAATTCTCATCATCCGTAAACGCGGCCACTTTTGCGCAAACCAATCAATAAACGCCGATTGCGATTTTTTTTATCACAAATATGAGGAGGAATATAAATCGGCCAAAAACGGTGAAAAAAATGTTTTTTTATATTTTTTTTTTGGATTTGTACTCTAGCAAAAAGTAAGAAATTTGGGTTTTTTTGCAAAATTGTTGCTCTTCTTTTGTTTATAGCGGCGATCAGAAATGACGCAGAGGTGATCAAATACCACCAAAAGAAAGCTCTGTTTGTGGGAAAAAAAGGACGCAAATTTCGTTTGGGTACAACGTCGCACGACCGCGCAGTTTTCAGTTAAAGCGACGCAGCGCCGAATCGCAAAAAGGGCTCCGGTCCTAAAGCTGGAAATCCTTCCGGGGCTGAAGTGGTTAAAAAAACACTTTCTTCTTATGGCTTCAACATTTTGGAATTTTTACATCTCTAGTTATGCCTGGGTAATGCAAGAAACAGAATTTTAACATTTAAATTGGTAAACAGTGTGTGAGGTCAAACAGTTGACAAAGCAGAAACTGTAAAGCTTCAGGTGACCTCTGATCCCTTACTCGCAAACTAAAAGTTACAACTAAGTAAGCTAAAAAGCTGTGCAAATATAAATCTGTTATGAGTGAGTCTATATGGTTGTAATGTAAGATTGAGTATTCAGATTTTGAAAAAAAATCAGTCCGGACTGGTTCTCTGTGACTCGGTTCACACTGGGGTGACTTCAAAGTTGCCCGACTCTGAAGCCGTCCTGCACAGTAGTCGCCTGACAGATCGCCCCAGCATGAACCGAGCCTAAAAGTAGTTAACCCAGTCCAATCCTAATATTTTATTTTTTGGTCGGTGATGGGCAGGTAAATTATCTTGGGCAAACGGGAAATGAATGCAACGCAATCTTTTGGATGTATCCTAAATACTGTATTTACTTTTAATCATATCAGAAAGATAATAAATAGAAAATGCTTTCCCATCAAAGCAATTGTATAAATACCTACAAAGTGCTCATAACCAGCATGCAAAACAAATCACCCTGTGTAAGCAAATATATTTAAAACCAAGAAAGCACTTGAATGGATGTAGGGGTTAATTTGTAGATGTGATTTATTGCCTGGCATGATGATTTAGCATTTTAAGTATTGACTTATGTGGCATTTTGCTTTTTCCAAGTATAATTCATATCCTACCACTGATCTTCCTTTAAACGTCCATGTTTTCTTAAACATTTTTTTATGTTACAGTTAAATACATTAGTTGCCAGGCAATGGATTCAACGTCCCCTCCTTTTTCTATTTGCCAGACCTGGCTGCAGTCTGCCCTCTAGCCGGTGTCGCCTCATTTCTCCCCATTGGCAGGAAGTGCGGTAACACCTGCCATGGCATTCCCAGTTCCTAGGCTGTGCTGCTGCGTTGTCTGTTTCTGCTCCTCCAACCTGATTTGCTGCAGCGTTTTGGTGCTCTTTTTGAGAATCACCAACCCAGGGCTCTGGGCTTGTGATAGCATCTGCATACTGACTCCATTTTTGTTGTTCCCTGCTGTGTTACATGTTGTTGCATTCCCTGTTGCTGACCTCTGCCTTGTACTCTTTGGATTGCCTCCTGAAATTGACCTAAGATTGTTTATTGGACTATGCTTGCTCACTTCTTGCCATGAACTTGAAACTATTTTTGATTACACTTGTTTGCTACATGTCCTAACACTACCTTTCATGACCTTGAACTATCCCTGGATTTTGGTATTCTCTGCTGCCTGACCAGCATTGAGACCAACAGTACCCTTCCTTGTCTAATATGCGGTGTTCTGGTGCCATCTGGCCAGGAACTATGGACCTCGGGGCATTAAAATACCAGTAGGTCTGCTTCCTCTAATGCAGTGTTTCTCAACCTTTTACAGTGAAGTACCCCTGCAGGTCTAAAAAAATGTCCTAAGTACCCCTGCCTCGAGAAAGGCACTGATGAGGCTGCACTGATAGGCGGCACTGATGGGCACTGATGAGGCTGCACTGATAGGGGGCACTGATGAGGCTGCACTGATAGGGGGCACTGATGAGGCTGCAGTGATGAGGTGACACTGATAGGTGGCACTGATAGGAGACACTAATTGGCACTGATGAGGCTGCACTGATAGGGGGCACTGATGAGACTGCACTGATAGGTGGAACTAATAGGAGGCACTGAAGGGCACTGATAGGATGCACTGCTAGGAGGCACTGGTGAGCACTAATAGGCGGCACTGAGGAGGCTGCAGTGATAGGGGGCACTGATGCGGCTGCACTGATGTGGTGACACAGATAGGTGGCACTGATAGGAGACACTGATGGGCACTGATGAGGCTGCACTGATAGGGGGCACGATGAGACTGCACTGATAGGGGGAACTGATAGGAGGCACTGAAGGGCACTGATAGGAGGCATTGATAGGAGGCACTGATGAGCACTAATAGGCGGCACTGATGAGGCGGCACTGATAGGGGGCACTGATAGGTGGCACTGATAGGCACCACTAATAGGCGGCACTGATGAGGCTGCACTTATAGGGGGCATTGATAGGTTGCACTGATAGGGGGCACTGGTAGGCGGCACTGATGGGCACTCATAGGCTGCACTGATGTGCACTGATAGGTGGCCCGGATGGGCACTGAGGAGGCTGCACTGATAGGGTCACTGATGGCTACAGATAGAAGGAACTGACGGGCACTGATAGGGGCACTGATAGGTGGCACTGATGGGCACTGATAGGCGGGACTGATGGGCACTCATAGGTGGCACTGATAGGGGGCACTGATGAGGCTGCACTGATAGGTAGGGATGAGCTCCCAGTTCGAGTCAAACTCACGTTCGCCTCGAACATCGGATCTTCGTTTGTTCAGGTTTTTCCCGAACATTATGTTGCATTCGCGGGTACTTTGCATGTCCCATAATGCATTCAAATGACCTGCATGTTTTACCAATCAGCAGGCGGCCTGCTGTGAGAGCTTTGATTGGATAAAAGCAGGGTGTCTTTAGCCAATCACTGCACAGCAGCCTCAATCCATGCCCCACACTATATAAAGCCGCTTGTACAGCGGCTCTATGTAGTATGTTGGCGGTGGTGGATAGATAGTGAGCTTAGGTTCCTGATTACAGGCAGTTTAGCTAGATAGCGTTATTAATGTGTATAAAAAAGAAAAAAAAAGATAGATAGATAGATAGATAAATAGATAGGTAAAAATAAAAAGATAGATCAATATAAAGATAGATAAAAAAAATAAATAAAGATAGATAGATATAAAGATAGATAGATCAAAAGATAGATAGATAGATAGATAGATAGATAGATAGATAGATAGATAGATAGATAGATAGATAGATAGATAGATAGGTAAAAATAAAAAAATACAGATCAATATAAAGATAGATAGATAGATAAAAAAAATAAATAAAGATAGATAGATATAAAGATAGTTAGATAGATAGATAAAAAGAAAAAAAAAGATAGCTAGATAGATAGATAGGGCTATCTGTATACAGTCAGGCAGTGCAAGAATATATATATATATACCTTCCTAGTGTATAGAAATATATATATATGCAATGCCATTAGTGTAGTAGATTATATACAGCTAATTCAGTGTATATAGTATATAGCATCCGTTTAGGCAGTGCAAGAATATATATATATATATATATATATATATATATATATATATATATATATCTTTTCTTGTGACAACACGGAGGAAATGACACTTTGCTACAATGTAAAGTAATGAGTGTACAGCTTGTATAACAGTGAAAATTTGCTGTCCCCTCAAAATAACTCAACACACAGCCATTAAATGCAAGAGTGTGTTCCTGCGCTCAGGACTTATATTTGTAAAAGTAAGACTGCTGCCTTCCAGGAATTCCCTCCTAAGAACGACGTCAGAGTGACGAAACGAGTAAGGAGTGGCCTGTACGTTCTCACGCCACATCCGGGTAAGTGGTTCTGCACAGTGGAACGCATAGCGAGCGGGAAGGAAGGGGCTCCCACCTTCCTCAAGCAGGTAGATCCTGCTGAGCTGTTGCAGCCTTTACCTGGGATCGTTTTTATTATTTTTATTTTATTGGTTTGTTTACACATTGAGTTTATCCCCCTAATAAACCTGAGTTTAAACATACTACACAATTGAGGATCCCTCTTTGCTTTATCCCCTACCTGCACCGGAGATTGAAGGAATGGAGGAACGCTGGATGGTCCTTCCAGGGACCAACACGGAGACAGAGGACTGAAGGTTGACGGTGACACACCTGGACCCAAAGGAGAGTGGCCCCAAGACCCCATTTACCAAAGCGGGTACCCCTGCAGGGGTAGGAATGATCTGGTAAGTGTGGGCACATACGGGGGAGCACGAGTGGATGTCACCTCTCCTCTAAACAGAGTGGATATAGGAAGAGCACAAGAGTCACTTTATTGCACATTGGAATATCTACAGTACGTTATTGTATTGCACATTGAATCTTCAACGTCATCTTACTGTCATTTTTTTACACATTGGACTATCAACGTTATTTTACTGCACAGTGGATTACTATTATATATATATATATATATATTTTTTTTTTTTTTTACTCATTGGACTACCAGCGATTATAATCATCATCTTTCAGGTTTACACAGTTTGGCACACCAGCACCTCATTTGCACATTTACGGATTTTTTACGGACACTCACGGACATTTACGGACTATCAGGTTGAAACAATTCATACCGTTTTTTTTAGCACAAGTCACTTTACACATATAGCCTCTGGATAACCCTTTCCCCACATACATCAAGATACCCTTTTGTGTCATAAATACCACTTTCTGGTTTTTTAATTTTTACGGACATTTACGGACTTTTACGGACTTTTGCTCACTATTGCTTCATATCATTCAGAATACTGCACCTTGGGATACATTTGTTTTTAAGAACGTTTTTTCATGTTTTACAACCATCAGAATCTTTGATATATATGATTGTATTTGCTTATAGTAGTAGATTACACTGAGGTTACAACACTCCTTATACACTTCCAACTATTTGAGTGCACACTACTTAGACAGCGCCATTCCTGTTTTTGTACATTACACAGCCATTAACGTGTAAACCACTGGCAACAAAAGTGAGTACACCAATACATGAAAATGTCCAAATTGAGCCCAAAGTGTCAATATTTTGTGTGGCCACCATTATTTTCCAGCACTACCTTAACGCTCTTGGGCTGGAGTTCACAAGAGCTTCACAGGTTGCCACTGGAGTCCTCATCCACTCCTCCATGACGATATCACTGAGCTGGTGGATGTTAGAGACCTTGCGCTCTTCCACCTTCCGTTTGAGGATGCCCTACAGATGCTCAATAGGGTTTAGGTCTGGAGACATGCTGGGCCAGTCCATCACCTTTAGCCTCAGCTTCTTTAGCAAGGCAGTAGTCATCTTGGAGGTGTGTTTGGGGTTGTAATCATGTTGGAATACTGCCCTGCGGCCCAGTCTCCGAAGGGAGGGGATCATGCTCTGGTTCATTATGTCACAGTACATGTTGGCATTCATGGTTCCCTCAATGAACTGTAGCTCCCCAGTGCCGGCAGCACTCATGCAGCCCCAGACCATAACACTCCAACCACCATGCTTGATTGTAGGCAAGACAAATTTGTCTTTGTACTCCTCCCCTGGTTGCCACCACACACGCTTGACACCATCTGAACCAAATAAGATTATCTTGGTCTCATCAGACCACAGGACATGGTTCCAGTAATCCATGTCCTTAGTCTGCTTGTCTTCAGCAAACTGTTTGCAGACTTTCTTGCGCATCATCTTTAGAAGAGGCTTCCTTCTGGGACGACAGCCATGCAGATCAATTTGATGCAGTGTGCGGCATTCGGTCTGAGCACTGACAGGCTGACC
>BLSH010257404.1:51305-63280 GCA_018402905.1 Glandirana rugosa | reverse complement strand
GGGGATCATGCTCTGGTTCATTATGTCACAGTACATGTTGGCATTCATGGTTCCCTCAATGAACTGTAGCTCCCCAGTGCCGGCAGCACTCATGCAGCCCCAGACCATAACACTCCAACCACCATGCTTGATTGTAGGCAAGACAAATTTGTCTTTGTACTCCTCCCCTGGTTGCCACCACACACGCTTGACACCATCTGAACCAAATAAGATTATCTTGGTCTCATCAGACCACAGGACATGGTTCCAGTAATCCATGTCCTTAGTCTGCTTGTCTTCAGCAAACTGTTTGCGGGCTTTCTTGTGCATCATCTTTAGAAGAGGCTTCCTTCTGGGACGACAGCCATGCAGACGAATTTGATGTATTGTGCGGCGTATGGTCTGAGTACTGATAGGCTGACCCCCCACCCCTTCAATCTCTGCAGCAATGCTGGCATCACTCATACGTCTATTTCCCAAAGACAACCTCTGGATATGACGCTGAGCACGTGCACTCAACGTCTTTGGTCGACCATGGCGAGGCCTGTTCTGAGTGGAACCTGTCCTGTTAAACCACTGGTCACCGTGCTGCAGCTCAGTTATAGGGTCTTGGAAATCTTCTTATAGCCTAGGCCATCTTTATGTAGAGCAACAATTATTTTTTTCAGATCCTCAGAGAGTTCTTTGCCATGAGGTGCCATGTTGAACTTCCAGCGACCAGTATCAGAGAGTGAGAGCGATAAAACCAAATTTAACACACCTGCTCCCCATTGACACCTGATTATGCAGGTGGATAGGCGCAGGGCCAGGTAGGGGGTCCGGAGGTATGATAAATACGATAACACTTTTGCAAATCGGCAGCTCTTCTAAGGGATAGCCATATCCGAATCACTGGAAGCAGAAGAAGAGAGAAGGCGCCTCTAGATGCAGCAGTATAAAAATTTATTGGGTAAAACGGGGTTGTAAAAACTCACATGTTACAGGATATTAAGCGCATGTCCGCATACATGTCTGCGGAGAGACGTTTTAAAAAGCAACAATGTCCGTAGTGTACCAGTGTAAAAAGGCTCTCTGCAGAACATGTCAGTTTGTAAAACATGGACGAAAATCTTTCTGCTATAAAAACAAAACGTACCAATTGGATGGTTTCTTCAACTGTTCATCCGACTATGTAGTATATGCCCTTACTTGCCCCTGCGGCCTAATCTTCGTTGGACGCACCATCTGCCCACTTCGCCAACGATTCGGTAAACACAGGAGACTGATCGAGGAGGGCAAAGACATACATAGTGTGCCTCGTCACTTCGCTGAAGTTCATAAAAAGTCCACTGAAGGTTTAGAGGTTTGGGTTGTAGAGCAGGTCCCAAGGTCTCTCTCTGGTGCTGAGCGTTTCAGCAAACTCTGCGCCAGAGAGACCTTCTAGATCTATAACCTTGATGCCCTCTCACCTGGAGGGTTGAATGAGACTATTGAGATAGCGATGATAATACTTCACATTGTAGCAAAGTGTAATATCTTCAGTGTTGTCACATGAAAAGATAGAATAAAATATTTCCAAAAATGTGAGGCGTGTACTCACTTTTGCGAGATACTGTATATATATATATATATATATATATACACACAGCGTATGTACACTATATATCAGAGCATTATAGTGCATTCGGGGGTGTGCATACAGTATATAGTACACTTCACGAGGTGTCTTAAAATATATACAGTTTTTAACCCCTTAACTTGTAAACAACAAGTGTAAAAAAGGGCTCCGGGCCTTAAGTGGTTAAACTGATTTACAACAGCAGGTTCCGTTCCTGCGCCCAACAAGAGTAACTGCAAGGGGTTAGTGTTCTGGCACCTCCAACACCCAAGGCACAATTTTTCAGCACCTGTTTGACGGCGGCATGTCATCACAATTTTTAAACAGAGGCCAAACAGCCAAAATTAAAAAAAAAAAATTGCATAGGGTTCCCCCCAAAGTCCATAACAGACCCTTCAGGTCTGGCATGGATTTTAAGGGGAACCCCACCCAAAAAAAAATTGCGTAGGTGTCCCCCCAAAGTCCATACCAGGCCCTTTAGGTCTGGTGTGGATTTTAAGTTGAACCCTGCATCAAAATTAAAAAGAAAATTTCCTTAGGGGTCCCCCCCAAAGTCCATACCAGGCCCTTCAGGTCTGGTATGGATTTTAAGGGGAACTCCATGCCAAGTTTTTTTTTAAAAAATGGCGTGGGGCCCCCCAAAATCCTTACCAGACCCTTATCCGAGCGCGCAGTCCTGGCATGGCAGGAGGGGGTGGGGACAAGCGAGTGCCCCCCCCTCTGAACCATACCAGGTCACATGCCTTCAACATGGGGAGGATGCTTTGAGGTCGCCCCCAAAGCACCTTGTCCCTATGTTGATGGGGAGAAGGGCCTCATCCCCACAACCCTGGCCATTGGTTGTGGAGGTCTGTGGGCAGGGGACTTATCAGAATCTGGAAGCCCCCTTTAATAAGGGGACCCCCAGATCCCGACCCTTCCTATTTGAATAGGTATGGGGTACATTGTACCCCTACCCATTCACAAAAAAAGTAGTGTAGTGGTAAAAAAAACAAGAGCCAGTTTTTGACTAGTCCTTTATTGTGTAAAATAGCTCTTTTCTCCTTCCTTCTTTCTTCCTCCATCTTCTCCTGGCCTGGTCCTTTATCTGGTCTTCTGCTTCTTCTTTGAGTCTTCTTGCTTCCTCTCTTTATCTTCAATCTTCATCTTCTTCTTCCTTCTTCTTTCACCACCGCCGTTTTCCCCGCTGCTGCAGCCCGGCCCCTGCGCGTCTCCCAGAATGGGCAGTCTTCCCCAAGACAGTTCTTTTATAAGAAGGGGCAGGGCCACCCAGTGACGTAACTGAGTGAACCCGCCCCTTCTGACGTCATGCGCTGTCAGAGGGGGCGGGTCACCCATTTACGTCACTGGAAAGCCCCGCCCCTTCTTATAAAAGAACTGTCATTGTGAAGACCGCCCATTCTGGGAGACGCACAGGGGCCGGGCTGAAGCAGCAGGGAGAGCGGCAGCGGTGAAAGAAGAAGATGAAGATTGAAGACGAAGAGAGGAAGCCAGAAAACTAAAAGAAGAAGCAGAAGACGAGAAGAAGGACTGGGCCAGGAGAAGATGGTGGAAGAAAGAAGAAAGAAGAAAGAAGAAAGAAGAAAAGAGCTATTTTACACAATAAAGGACTTGTCAAAAACTGCCTCTTGTTTTTTGTAACACTACACTCCTTTTTTGGTGAATGGGTAGGGGATACAATGTACCCCATACCTATTCACATGGGGGGGCCAGGATCTGGGGGCCCCCTTATTAAAGGGGGCTTCCAGATTCTGATAAGCCCCCCACCTGCAGACCCCCACAAGCACCGGCCAGGCTCATGGGGAAGAGGCTCTTGTCCCCATCAACATGGGGACAAGGTGCTTTGAGGTGGGGGGGCAGAGCCGCCCCCCCAAAGCACCCATACTCCCCATGTTGAGGGCATGTAGTCTGGTATGGTTCAAGGGGGGGGGCTCGCTCGTCCCCCCCATCCTAACCAGCCAGGGCTTCATGCTCGGATAAGGGTCTGGTTTGGATTTTAGGGGGAGCCCCACGTCAATTATTTTTAAAATTTGGCACGGGGTTTCCCTTAATGTCCAAACCAGACCCGAAGAGCCTGGTTTGGACTGGGGCGGGGAACCCTGCGCACTTTTTGTCAGCGATTTTTTGTATATTGCCGGGAACCGGCAATACATTACAGCCGCGATTTTAAATCACAATTTTTCCTATAGAAATGTAATTTTGCTCTGGCCATGTTTTACACCTCACAGAGATGTGCCCTTTTACACACAGACCAAGGACACCCCCCAGGCACAATATTTAAACGATTTTTTCTTTTTTTTTCACTTTAAGCATTATTAAAATCACTGCTCCTGAAAAAACGATTGATTTAAAAACTTTTTTTTCATTGATACATGTCCCCTAGGGAAGAACCCGGGTCCCCATACTCTTTTTAGGAAATAACATTGCATATAAGACTTTAAAATGAGCACTTTTGATATTTCATGTTCGGGTCCCATAGACTTTAATGGTGTTCGAATGTTCGCCCAAACTTTTTGTCTGTTCGCATGTTCTGGTGCGAACCGAACCAGGGGGGGTTCGGCTCGTCCCTACTGATAGGTGGCACTGATAGGCAGCACTGATGAGGCGGCACTGATGTGGATGATGGAATGTATAGTTCCTGAGCAGACACAGGGAGATGGGAAAGTGGCAGGCAGGACTCACCTTTTTATCCTGTCTGCAGTGTGCTGGCTTTGTGCAGGATTGCAGAGTGGAGAGGACATCAGGTAGCGGCAGCAGGTATCAACCGGATGGGTTCTTAACACATGGCAGGAGATTTGAGGTGCGCTGAAAAGGGGGAGGGGCCAGGAGATCGGAGGACATGGGGCCGCCTACTGACCCTGATCAGCCAGCCCTGGCCGGCAAAATATCTTGTGGGCAGCACGATGGGCTCCACTACATTGACAGGAGTAATGACTAAGCTCATGTCTTGAGTGAAACGCATCTACATTCTTTGTACCCTGTATGGCTGATTATGGTCAATAAATACAGCACCAGCATTACGTTTGGAGTGCCGCCTCTGTTCTACATTGACAGGACCCCAGGCAGCTGCCGCTGGTCTGACACCCCCCCACGCACATGAAGCAGACCGCTTCGCCCGTTGGTACCACAGTGCCGTGCTACAGCAAGCCACTGGGGACTGTATGTGTGCAGGAGGCGGGACTCGGGAGACACAGCACTGAGCATACCCCCTGCCCTTGGTGCATGTACCCCCAGGGGTACACATACCACAGGTTGAGAAACCTTGCTCTAAGTGAATATTAGCTGCTAAGGCCTCATGCATACAGGGCATTTTTACAGCCAATTTTAGGAGCGTCAGGCATTTTTTTTTTTTTTTTGCAGCTTAGAAGAAACATCAGCCAGCTATAGTTCCTGATCTAGGAATAGAGTTGTGCGTTACAGCCATTATATTGAAACTCCAAATCTCTAAACCTACTAATCATTTGTGTGTATATATTATATACTGAAGGAGAGTGTGCTAAATAATACCTTAGATGTTTTCTGCAGGAAAAATAAATGTTTGATCTTTATGATACTTCCATAAATAGATGTGCTCAATGAACTTGGAAATGGCAGGCAGAAAGTATTTCTCGGAAACAAGACACATTTATGCACAAATTACATGCTATTTACATTCCACTAAATCTTTTGCTATTCTTTATCTGATCGTACTCATACTATCGGTCCGTTAACAGCATTAATCCAAATTACATTCACATAGTGGTCACTTAGAGGAAAGAAAGTATTGAATGCAAGCATGATTCAGAATCCAGCACAGCATTTATGAAAATCATGATAACAGTGGGAATGATACAAAATGTTCTTGACACATAATAGATTTATAATGTTCTGCACCAAGGATGTCCAGTGTTACCAGTTATTTTCCATACAGCTAAATTAACTATAGGATATGTTTTTTTTTTATAAGAAAAGATAGACAACGCTAAAATATTTAAATTCAGTTTAAAGTGACCAACATTTTTATAGCAGTCATTTGGTATGTTAAAAACACATTAGCCAAATACAATATAATAAAAAACTAACTGTAACATAAATGTAAGCGTAGGCTAGTTTTGCCTTAGCCAGTTGTGATGTGATCTGTAGAAGTAGTGTAATTGTAGATGTAGTTTAATTCTGTGTTATTAAAAATATAGAATTCATTATATCAGTCATGCACAATATGTTCTATCATTAGCATTTGGAAAGGACAGGACCAGTTCTAGGCCAGAATTGACACCTAGAGGGCAAGAAAAATTCCCGATCAGAGTAAACATAGATTGTCACCTTCCGTGGCTTCAAAGAAAGCTGCTAGTGATTTTGGCTAAAAGGATCCGCAGGGAGCATTCACTGGGCTCCGGAGGGCCTATAAACTTTGATTGGAATTAACAGTTCTAAAGAATACATTTTATCTCTCATAAAAGCTGAACTATTAGCGGCAGAGAGATGAAAATAATTCCTCTGGATCGTACACATTCTGGGCTACAAGTACATGTCAATCTGTATGTGTAGCGTGTGTAGAGTCCTAGCAAAAGACACAAAATCATTATATGGTACCTGATTGCGGCAGGCAAGTAGTGATTGGTACTGTCGTGATTGGACCCATGCACTGGTGTCGGAAATCCTATCCAGGACCCAGCAATCTGCGCTGTTCTGGGCCAATTTGACGCTGGTCATTTCAGAACACAAAGCATCCTGTGGGCTGGGACAGGAACACCCCCCCACCCAGGTTTGATTGGCCAAGGGCTAAAGTCTGGCCCACATCCATATTTCAATAAATTGGGGAGCCTGAGATATGGACGGGGTGCTTCCACGAAGTCAGTACTAAACTGGGGAGTCCCCTATGGTCCGGTAGACTACCAAGGGATAAGCTTCGGTAAAGTTTATTTCTATTTTTATTCCTTTTTATTTTCATAGCAAATTGCCAATTGCATGTCTGTTTATCTTTTTATATTTTTTTGTAGCTCCTTTTTCTTTGTGTATATTTCTTATGCACTGCCCACTTTCGGGATATTAAATTATAAAATGAATAAGTGACTTCTGTGTACTAAGCTAGGGCTCATAACTCTGGAGAGATTGTTGCATTTTAGTGCCTTAGTGTCGGTCTAAGCTACGGGCCAATCTGTATGCAATTGCTCTGCGTGGCAGATTGCATGCATATTGTAAACTAACAGATTTGCCAGACGGAGATCTGTGTGTGTGTGTGGTGGCCCAGCAGACCAGACTGCGCACAAACTGTTAGGTGGTGGAAGGCTATTGTTTATTGTGTGTCTGGTGTATGGGTATGTGGTCAGTGGGAAGAGTGATTAACACAGAGGTTTTAGCTTGCAGGATAGCTGGAGGAAACCCTAGAAGTGTGTACTAATTGCTAGACTGTTCCCCAACCATTAGAGTGCACCAGATTGTATGTAAGATTTGTATCCGCCTGTGTGTGGTCAGCCAGCTGGATTAGAGTGGAGTCTCCCTCTAGTGGTGGCCAAAGGTAGTGCAGGCTGTGAAAGTACAGTGAGGTCTTATTGCTCAGTATAAGTTCCCCCTTATTCCCTCATATACCTTCAGTCACTAAATCATGTTGCGGTTAGCTAGTCGCCGTGGGTGTGTGTATCCGTGACACTAACTAACATATTATACTGTATATTATTTCTCTTTTAAGTATGCTCTAATCAAAACCAGAGAAACACATACAAGAGGGACACCTATTTGCGCTATGCCTTTATTTACCATTCTAGTACTTTGTGTCTTGGAGGCCACACTATGGTCCCCATAAAAAGACTCCCTGAATCTATGACTACATTCCAAGGGATTTTAAACATGACCATATTTGAGAAACATACCATTACTGAGAACATAAGGATAGCGTATGTCTTTATATGTGCGTACTTCATGGTTGTGCAGTGTATAATAAATGAACAATAGGTGCATTTCTTTCAGGGTGGGTTTGATTTAAATCAAATCAATTTAAATCACTATTTAATACATGATTTAAATCACTAGTAAAAAGGCTTGATTTAAATCAACTCGAACTTAAACTGTCATCTCTGCCCCGCAGTGACTCCTCCTCTGACCCGCTGTTGACTCACAGTCCTATTCACACAACAAGGTGAGGGATGTGGTGGCAGCAGGTGAGTGGATGCCCGCTAACAGGTGCTGCCATGATGAATCTGAAATGTCAGGTGCTCTTTAACCACTTCAGCCCCGGAAGGATTTCCAGCTTTAGGACCGGAGCCCTTTTTGCGATTCGGCGCTGCGTCGCTTTAACTGACAATTGCGCGGTCATGCGACCTTGTACCCAAACGAAATTTGCGTCCTTTTTTTCCCACAAATAGAGCTTTCTTTTGGTGATCCCCTCTGCGTCATTTCTGATCGCCGCTATAAACAAAAGAAGAGCAACAATTTTGCAAAAAAACCCACATTTCTTACTTTTTGCTAGAATACAAATCCAAAAAAAAAATATAAAAAAAATTTTTTTCACCGTTTTTGGCCGATTTATATTCTTCCTCATATTTGCGATAAAAAAAATCACAATCGGCGTTTAATGATTGGTTTGCGCAAAAGTGGTCGCGTTTACGGATGATGAGAATTCATTTTTGGGGTTTTTATTTATTTATTTATTTATGTTTTATTAGTAATGGCGGCGATCTGCGATTTTTTGCGGTACTGCGATATTTCAGCGGACATGTCGGACCATTTTGACACTTTTTTGGGACCATTGGCATTTATACAGCGATCAGTGCTATAAAAATGCACTGATTACTGTGTAAATGCCATTGGCAGTGAAGGGGTTAACCTGCAGGGGGCGCTCTAAGGGTTAACTATGTTCCCTGGGCGTGTTCTAACTGTAGGGGGACTGCACTATCTGGGGAAGGGAAGTGGTCACAGCCTTCACGTACAGGAAGGCTGTGATCACAGCCCTTCCCCCTCACACAGAGCGGAGGTCCGTGTTTACATACACGGACCTCCGCTCCTTCGCTCCGGGGGGGCCATCGCGGGTATCAGGCGGCAATCGAAGCCGCCACACCCGCTCCCTGGCCCTCCCCGAACACTCGTTCCCGCAGCCGCCGTCGTATGATGGCGTTTTGTGGGAACGAGCCGCTTTGCCGCCGTCAGATGCCAAGTGGTTAAATGTAAGGGCTCATTCTTGCTGGTAGTTAGAATCATTAATATTTGCAAACAAAATGAAGGTTTCTTATTTAGAATAATAAGCTGTTAGGTTAGTAAAACAGTGATATCAGGACCAATTCAATCATATAGTTTGAAATGTACATAGATTTGCAAAACAGTGGGATACAGGAATATTTCTGAACTTTGTTTTATCTCATGGTTGCTGCGACATTGTTTGAATGCATCAATGCAGTGCATGTTATCTCAGTTTGGATTTATTGAATGAGTTTACCAAAAATGTAAATATTGCAGAATATACAGCCTCATGCTATATAACTAAGCTCAATTTCATGCTGAATAAACTAAATTATTTATGTATCTTAAATGGAAAACTATCTTTAGATAGATTTTTACTCCATAAACATTTTAATAAAATACATTTAGAAAAAAAATCTGATTTAAATTTAAAAAATCCGATTTTTTTTTTTTAATCATTGATTTTTATCCACCCTGATTTCAATGACTAAGGTACCTTGTCTGAGTAATCTTGTTTCCTATCAGGAGTACAGAAAAAAAACATGCACCACATCCCTTTTTGTTTTTCCCCTCAGTATTCAACTCCTGTCTGTTCTAACCCTGATATGCACGTCCACTGTGGCTCCTTCTATGTTCTACCTTTATGTTTTGTTCTTCACTATTCCACTTCTCTAATGTGGGTCCATCTTCTCCTGTCTCTATGTTGCAGGATATGTGCTGTTATTGGCACTGGTCTACTCTTTTACCGTGGCTCTGGCAAGCAGGCTATCATCTGCTCTGTTCTATTTTTCTTTGGGTGCTTGTTCTCTCCCTGGCTCTGTTGCAGGCTGTGTGTAATATTCTTAAATCCTCGCTCCTTCACTGTATCTATCTCTTCCCCTATCTCTGGGCTGCATGCTGTGCCTTTTCATCCTTACTGTTTGTCTCTTAAACTCCTTCTCCTGCTTGGCTCTGTGATGCAGAATGCATGCTGCATTGTTGATCTACCACTGGTTACTTCTTCAACATTTCAGCTCTGTGCTGCAAACTCCATGGTTTCATCCATGATGCTTGCAGAACAGCATACTAATTAGATCAGGTTACAAGGTTAAAGTTGAAATCCAGCCCCCAAGGCTGAGTCTTAAATAGTCCACAGTGGCGGCCAGAATGGAACACAGGAACCAGTGGTTTCACACTTCACCCTCACATCCAGACATGGTTATTACACCCTTGTGACAGTTCTCCTGGTTATGGTTCTTTGTCCCTACACCAGCATCCCATGAGGCTGCCACTTTCCAGCCATCCGGTGTTTACTTGCATCTCTCTCTTCTCTCTACCCACTTTCACTTTTTGCATGGTCTTTTCACACTGCTTCATCTTCTCACCACTGACCTCTCCTCCACTCCATACAACCACTAAACTACTTACCTATATACATTATCTACACAGATTAGACCATTCCTGGCATGTTTCCACGCTGTCTGCTCTACAGGGGTCTGTTGGTGGTCCTGCCATGTCCGTGTGCAGCGCCCTCAGCTCCAATGCAGATGCTTTGGTGGCCCCACACCTGCTGTTACATACCATATTCCGTGAGACTAAGGTAGGTTTAACTCCCTGCCCTCCTTCTGTACATTCCCATGATACAGATGCACCTACATATATTGGTTATTTTATTCTATTCATTCCAGATTATGACTGCATCCACCCCTGACGAGTGGGTTTTGTATTGGAAATTATAATACCTTGTATGCATTATAATTTGCCTGCGCTAATAAGCACAGTTTCCAGCTCTTTTGCATAATGCATTTGATCGACCTGTGTTGAAGCAGACAGACACAGACACAGATTGCTTCATCTCACATGGCCGTTCGCAGGGATAGTCCTGCTTAGCTCTTCTTTTCGGTGTTTATTTATACTGGTCAGACAGGTTTAACAAAAGGGACTGATGGCTTCACAATCAGCCAATCAGCCTCCAAGGCACAGTCACATGACATGAGCTCAATACAAGACCACCAATCAATGACACACTTGTTTACATTCAAACTATACAATAGGAAAGGCATGCATGTATGGGGGGAGGCTGCCCGGCCTCTATGAGAAAACAACTGCCACATGGGAGCCATGTGCTTTCCTCACAAAGGCCACACAACAATCACCCCACACATGCACTAACCTGCCAATTAAAATGAATCACTACCCAATACAGCTCTCTGAACTTATATTCCATAGCGATTATGCTACTGTTCCATTAAAGGGTAAATTACAACACAAAGGAATATAGCTGTAGATTTCTGTCACATTGATCAGATGTCACAGAAAGCCTACTGATCATCCTTACATAAAAGGCAGTACTAATTCCATAAGGCAAGTAAACTGCCGCCAAGCAGATCGATCTGTACAGAAGACAGGGGCCCCCTGATTGACGGTAATACACCCGCGCCACAGAACGTGCATTGCACCTCAAAGATCCAGGCCAGCGTTTGCTCCAGCGATAACCGCTCAGGGCGCCTGCTGGCCGGGATGATTGGGCGGGTAGCGTGTAATTATCAATTGATGGAAGATTTTCATTGTATGTGGCCTTTCTCAATATCGGTTAAAGCCATATTCGCTGTACACAGCGAATACCGGTAAACCAACACTGTGAGACACTGTGACAATACATAATACACATCCTAAATTTCTACAACAGTTCCTCCTCTTGTCATATGCTCCCATGTGTCCCTCGATGAGTCTTGTCATCTTCTAGACATGAACACCAGTTCAATCAAAAAAGAAAAAAATGAAACATTCAGTCCATCCATTGAACAAAAGAAAAGCATGGTTGACACGCATTCTTCGGGAGGGAAGACTCAGAGGGAAAGCATGATGTGGGGGTTATAGCGATCGCTGGAATCCTCAGCATCTGGTACATGGGCTGGACTTCAGGGGACCTCTTGTCTTGGCTAGGAAGATGTGGTACATGGTCTACGACTCCTAAGGTCGCTAGCGATATTGGGGGTGTAGTACGAAAGGGAGACTCAGAAGGGAGGGCTTCTTACGCACAGTTGGTACGAAAAGAAAACAAGTTACCTACCTGACTTACAAAGTAAAAAAAGAAAAAACTAACTTGACCACAAGTACAGATCTTCTACTGTTCTGAGTAGCTCCCTGTGTACCCTCGTATACTGTTCTCCTCCTTGACAACATCTTTAAATCCTACACATAATACATAACAGTGTCACAGAGTGTCACAACCAAATGGCCATAAGCGACACATGTCGCTTATACC
>BLSH010257404.1:19230-29967 GCA_018402905.1 Glandirana rugosa | reverse complement strand
AAGTCAATGTACCGGCGCCACCTGTAGGTGGGCGGGGTTGACTTTTTTTTTTTTTTTTCTCGTCTTTTGCCGGCGGGGAGGCGGCGCCCCAGCGCCCCTCCCACACCAGCCGCCGCTGCTGAAAATAAAGCTAACCCTTTGCCTGAGCTTATCTTAAAAAAACTTCATAAAATAGTCAGGGACGATTGGCCAAGATCTTTCCCTCCCAGTTGCCCTGTTGTTGGTTGTGCACTTCAAACAGTGCAGACTTTGCACATGTTTTTTGGGACTGTGCGACTATTCAGACTTTCTGGCAAGGGGTCACTGAATATGTAGCGGAGGTTACTACACTTTGTGTACGTCCCACTGTTGGGGCTGTGTCTTCTGGGACTTGTGGATGCTCTAGCTCCCAAGAGAGTGATACACACTCTTTTTAACTTTATTGTTTTATTATGCTAGAAGGTTAATAGCACTGTCCTGGAAAAAGTCCACTCCTCCGTCTATTTTGGCATGGAAGGCCCTTATTAACAAAGCCTTCCCCTTGTATAAAGCTATGTACACTAGCAGGGGAATACCTACCAAGTATGACAAAGTATGGGGTGGTTAGATAAACAATTCATCCACAGTGTCTGATTAAACAAATGTGGCATAACTCTCAGGGTGGTGTGTATTGCACTTATATGGAGGTGAGTTGTGGACCTATATATTTACTATTGAATGATGACGATTGATGTCAATTTGTTGTCCTGTGGTTCATAACAGATATGTGGAGCTTGTATATGTTTTGAATGCAAAGATTTGCATTTAATGTATTTCTGGAGTGAAACTTGCTGACCACATGTTCATGTCCAGCCTTTGAGGTATACTGAAAGCACAGTGCTGAGGTTGTTTGTGTATTATGTTTTGTAAGAAGCCGGATGTCAGACAATGGTGATATTATTGTAGCCATGTGCTCCCTTGGGAGTGGCTGATAGTTGTGGTTCACCTTATAGCTTTCCTCAATCCCACAATATCTCACACATCCGAAGTCATTGAACAGGCCGGCTCTTGTTTTTGTTTGTTTTATTTCGGGGATTTAAATCGGATGGGGAAAAGGGGTGACTGTGGGATGCCCAAAGAATTGGTTACAGGACCATCTATATACACAACCCTATATACACTCCACTTCTCTCCAGCACATCACTTGCAGACTATTGCTCCTTCACTTCTCTCCAGCCCATCTCTTAGTTCCTGACCTGAAGGGAAATTTATCAGGCTCACTCAACTCCTTTCTCTTCACTGCAGCTAGCACATGGTGAGGCCTGCAAACTGTCAGCAGGGCCTCCGGACCACCCGTTACAGGCCAGGGTCTTGGACCCCTCAAAGTGTAGCTTAGTACGTTGGTGCTATCCGGGCCTTTTGATGGAATACAACTCCCAGCCCATCCCTTCTTCCAGGTTCCACTGACCTGCTTTCCCTACAGTGACACTCCTTCCCCTGACTGGCTTCCAAGGCTTACACAGGCTGTCCGCTATTTCTCTGCCAGACTGCTCTGGTCTTTCTCTACTATGCTCCCAGGGTCTGTCACTCACCGACTCCGGTTGATACTTTAAAGTGTTCACAGTAGCACCTCTGCCAATCTCCTACGCCCTTGTGCTGCTCCAGGAATCAACTCCACTCCTGGCTGCACCCGAGACTCCAGGCCTCAAGTTCACCCTCAAAGACTGGGGGCTCCCTCCCGGGTAGAGGCTACCACGGCACCTCTGCTACATCTTCCATACTTCCACTCGGCACTCTCCTCCCCCATGGCAGACAGCTGTATTTAAGCAGGCCTGCCCCCTGCCAATCCAGACTGTAGATTGGACAGGGCTCCTTGTCATACATCAGGAAGTGACACCTCCTCGTTCGTCCCCCTTTTCAGAACCTTCTCTGCTCAAGGGGGAGAAAATTCCAAGGGGTGTTCCTTCCTTCTGTTTCCAGCTCCTCCCTGAGCCACTCCCCAGATCAGATCAAAACATTCAGGCCTGCACTTACAGTCAGGCCTGACTAAATTTTGCCTCTCCTAGCAAAAACTCATGACAAAATGCACCTATCACTATGGGGGCACTACATTATTATAATTGTAAAACCTAATAAAAAGAATAAAAAGAAAAAAAATAGTCAGGGACTGCTTAGAAGCCAGTAACCCAGCCCACCCAAATCCCCCTACAAGCACAAATCTTCCCCTTACTCAGCACAAATCCTATTCCACCCCCAAATCTTCCCTCCCAGCACAATTCCCATTCTTCCCCATCCCAGTGCATTATCTCGCTCTCTCAATTCCCCCTCCCAACATCAATTCTCTTCTCTCAATTGCCCTTCCCAAAATAAATCCTCTTCCACCCCCAAATCCTCCCTCCCAGCACAACCTCCATTCCAGTACAAATCCTCCGTGACCCAATTTCCCTCTCTAAATCCTCCCAGCACAACTACTCATCCTGGAACAAATCCCCCCAAACATAAATCCTCTTTGCCCTAAATCCCCCCTCCTAGCACAAATCCTCTCCCCACTTCTGGCACAAATCTTACCCCCTCTGATCCTGGCACAAACCTTTCTTCCCCCTCTTCAAATCCGCTCTGCACAAATCCTCCTTTCCTCTAGTCTCCTCCCAGTACAAATCTTCTCCGCACTTCTAGGGCCAGTTCTAGGGCCAGCTGCCATGATGACCCCTCTATAGCAGCTGGCATCTCTTGGGGGGCTCCCAAAGCAACCTGCTAGCACCCTGCTAGCACATATCCTCCCCTCAAATCACTCCTGGCATGAAACTTTGTCCTTCCCTTTCCACCCACTGTGTTCTCCCCCTTCACTGTCGCTGCTTTCTCCCCTTCCCTGTCACTGCTCTCAGGGCCGCTGATGGGGGGCCACCGGTCCTCCTGTAGGGAGCCTGGGGATGCAGGGGAGCCTGGACAGCAGGAAGATCCGTGGAGCAGAGAAGGTACGATGACAGAACAATGCCCTCTGCGTCTTTCACCCAGCAGCTGAAAGCCAGTTTCTCCTCTTCTCCCTCCGGCTGGCTTTCATCTGCTGGGTGAGAGACACACATGACCGGATTTAGGGGGTGCTGGGGTGGGTTGTGCCCACCCAGATTTATGTTCTGCCCCCTGGCCGGCTGCCACTGTGCTCTTTCCACCGCCCTCACTCCTGCCTGCACTCATGCAGCTGGGACAAGGAGATAGCAGCCTGGAGGATGGAGTGGTGAGAGAAGAGGTAGAGAGGAAATATCCAGGAGGAGGTGCACTGTGTTATGCTCTCCCTCCTCTCAGGAGAGAATTCCTCTATACAGCACATGAGAGAGGATCGCTCTTACTGGGGATAGCACTGCACTGTATACACACACACCGCCCCCATCCACATTTCCTGCTGCCGAGAGGTGATCAGCCTTGGGAGGAGATAGGAGGGGGTGTGTGTGTACAGTGAAATGCAGTCTACAGCAAGAGTGTTCCTCTCTCATGTGCTGTATAGATGAACACTCTTCTGATAGGAGGGAAAAGCACGACACAGCACACCTGACTGTTAGTGGCTTCCTCCTGTAAGTTGGGGGAGGGGAATTGGTTTCAATCTGTGTTGGAAAATATAATGGGGATTTGGGGAGGGGGGATTTGTGTGAGGAGGAAGAATGGGGGGGGGGGTATGTGCTAGTAGGAGGGTCAGGGGGATTGAACCAGGAGAGAGGAGAGAGGATTTTTGTACTAGGAGAGGGGATGTTTGTGCTAGGAGAGGGGGTGTTTGTGCTAGGAGAGGGGTAGGGGATTAGTGCTGGGGGGATTTGGGTAGGGAGGAAGAATTTGTGCTGGGAAGGGTAATTTAGAGGGGGCTGTGCTAGGAGGAGGTATTTGTTGAAATTTGTTCTAGGAGGAGGATTGAAGAAAGAAGATTTGTGCTGGGAGGGCAAATGGTGGGATTTTGTGCCAGGAGGGATGGGGGAATTTGGGCTAATATGAGAGATGGGGGCGGGGGTTGTGCTGGCAGGGGGGATTAGGGAAAGAAGATTTGTGCGCAATCTTTTTAAGAAAGCTGACTACAAGTCAGAATTTTAAGAAAAGACCTACTGTTTGGACTACCTTTTTCCCAGGGTGATCCCCTCTGAAGCTAACCCCCACAGTATATACTTAAAAGTGACACTGCTATCATTTATTCCATTTTGGCACTTTTTCTGCAGAAATTTTAATTCCCTCTTGACTAAACTCTGGGTCGTTCTGAATGGGAATATTTCTGATGCTACCAGGTAGCTTGCCTTTCCCCTTCCCACATTCCTATTGGCCATTACTATAATGGCCATCCTCACTGACCTTTAGGGAAGTCTAGGGCAGGCAAAGTTTGTGGATGCACACCTGGATGTGCCGAAGCTTTGTCTGATTAGAATTGCCTGGCATTCAGGCATGGAGGGTACAGTGAAAGCTGCTGCAGGGACCTACAAAACCCTGCACTTTATACCCTCTAGCAGTTTTATTTTTTAAGTGACTAGTCAATTATATTGTTGCCTCCATCCAGCCTTGTTTCAGCCTGAGGATGGAGAGCCATGTCAGCCAGAAGGATCTCCTTTATGACATAAACCCAGGTGTGGATGAAAAGATCTGGGTGCCTGCATCAACAAGGGGTGGCTGTACTGAGAGGGGAAAGGATTTTAATTTTACTCAAAGTCAAAAGGTAGGGGTGACACTTTAAATTTAGTACTGCTAGGCCATAAGCAGGCAAAGTTGAAGGGATAGTTTGTTATTCACTTGGCCTGCCCTAAGCCCGGTGTGGTTATTTGCTTCTGCTTGATGCTTGGGTGTGTTTCTGGCAATAGCGAAAGAAGATTTAGCAAGGCTTCATCCTTCCACTAGGAAGTTATTTTTGGCAGTTATGTGAGTGCTCATACTTCTAGGCCTGCTGTCTAGGGAGAGTATCCAAATGTTTATGAGTCTGAGGCCTATGCTTGCACTTCCTTGCTAGGCATGGTTTACCCAGGAGTGAAGTCAACCCTGGGCAGGAGTTAGTGGGCCCAAGTTTGCAAGATCATAAATTGAGCCCATTGCATGATTAGAAAAAAAAAAGATGGCCTGATTTGTGTGCCGTGGTGAAGAGTGTGTATGGTTTTCATTGCGCCTAGGGCATTGCTAGGATTGTAAAATTGTACCTATGGCATTTTTGGGGACCTTAAGTAGAGCAGTAAAGGGCTAACACTTTGTCTGAGTCTACCTTAAAGAAGAACTTCATAAAAATAGTCAGGGACTACTTGGCAACCAGCAACTGTTGAGACAATAAACACTTTAGTCAGGTGTATGTAGTGTACAATATCATGTATATAGTGCAGAAATCTGCAATGTACAATATAGTATATTTAGTGCAGAACTGTGAAATGTACAGTATAGTGTAGACAGTGCAGAAGTTTGCAATGTACAATAAAGTGTATATAGTGCAGATGTTTATAATGTACAATGTAATGTCTATAGTGCAGGAGTCTGTAATGCACAATATAGCTCAAGACTCCGTTAAGCTGGCTATAAATGGTTTGTTTTTTCTTGTTCAGCCAGAAACCTGAATGAAAAAAACATATTCCTCCATCCAAATGAATTAAGTGGATGGATCTCTCCTGCCAGGACATTGTCTGTCCTCCATCTTCCCCCAGGTTAGTCTGTTCCCCATAACAATGCCCCTAAGTCAGTCTGTTCCCCAGTACAATTCCTACAGGTCATTCTGTCCCCCAGTACATTTCCCCCGGTCAGTCAGACTGACGTGGCGAGATTGTACCTGGGGGGGGCAGACTGACATGGGGGTTTTTGTACTGGAAAACAGACAATGTCCTGTTGTCAGAGTATTCATATAAAGCGCTGGAAGCTTCTTGTATGCAGTAGATACCTTTACTGCCATGGAGGAATGTCAGAACATGTCTTTACATCATGGTAACAGGAACAGGAAACAGGAACTTAATACAAACAAGTGCACTAAACTTAGATAAACCATGCATTGTGTTATATCATAGAATACATACTATAACACTATAATACTACAGTGCCGCCTGCTGCATAGATAAGTATAATGCATAGAGTATATAGTTCACAGTACTTTACATTACACACTGTTACTTTTTCCAACACCCCTTCTCAACAGCATGTGCTTTGTCAAATTATATTCAGCTTCTATAATTTTCCTTCAAAAAAGGCTTGGTGAGTGCATCAGCAGTCATCTCCTCTGATGGGCAGTATTGAATGTCAATAACTTGTTGCTCTTGATTTTCCCTCAGTAGGTGATACTTGACATCAATGTGTTTGGTCCTAGGATTGACCCTTTCTAATTGTGTAAGCTTTATACATCCCTGGTTGCCTTCAAAAATGGAATTGGTTTTGACATGTCTATCCCAATGTCCACAAAAAGTTGACAAATCTATATTTTTTTTTACATGCATGTGCTGCTGCAATGTACTCTGCTTCAGTTGAAGATAGAGGGACAGTTGCTTGCTTTCAACTAAACTAACTTATGGTTTCTTCCCCATACTTGAGGATGAATCCACGTGTGGATTTGTGGTCTGTGCAGTCCCCGACCCAATCAGTATCCACATAGCTGACCAGTTTTGGATTTCATGTTGCTGGTAGCCATAACTTCATCTGAATTGTTCCTTTGAGGTACTGCATCACTCTTTTTAATGTGTTCCAGTCATGTGGACAGGGAACTAAGACATTCCTGCATAGCATGCCCACTGCTGTGGCTATGTCTGGTCTTGTCACAGTGGCAACATTTAGCAGCTTACCGATTGCTCTGCGATACGTGTCATTGTCGAGTAGCAAGTTTTCTGTTTCGTTACTCTTTTGATTCCGTGGGAGTGTTCATTTCCTTTGCATCTTGCATATGGAATTGTTCCAAGATTTTGGAGATTTTCTGAGATTGGTTGAGAAGTTAACTTCCATCCTTTTTGCTCTCTGTTTGGATTCCCAGATAGTAGCTAATATTCCCTAGCTCTTTAGTTTCAAAATTTTCTTTCAGCTTGTGAACTATCTGTTCATAATCCCCTTCTTGTTCAAAACAGGTTAAAATGTCATTGACATAGATAAGGATGTACTGTATATCCATCTGTCTCCTTGATTCTTGGAGTAGAGACAGGGGTCTGCTGTAGTTTACACATAAGGTTGTCTCCTTGCTCAAATCCTAGTGGTTGCTCCATGTAGAGATCTTCCTTAATGGCTCATATAGAAAAGCAGTTTTAACGTCTAGGCGTTTTTACTTGCATGCCCTTCCCGGCTGCAACGCTAAAAATCACTCTGATGGTGGAGTGTTTTACGATGGGAGCAAATGTTTTATCGTAATCTGCACCAAAGTTCTGGGAGTAACCCTTGGCAACTAATCTGGCTTTGTATTTGTGGATATTCCCTTTTGCGTCTGACTTTACTTTGAAAGTCCACTTCCTTCCTATAGTTTTGTGGTTAGGAGGGAGCTCTGTGAGTGTCCAGGTTTTATTTTCTTGAAGCGACTTTAATTCTTCTTCTGCTGCCTTTCTCCATTTATTGGCTTCATGTGTTGGCAGATTTTCTATGTCTTCCCAGGATGTTGGCTCAAGTATGATGTGTGTCTTGACAGTGTATGACAGCTTGCGGGGTGGTATCCACTTTGTAGTTTGAGTGGATCTTCTGACTTCAGACAGTTCAGCAAGATCTGGTGGGGAACTTGATTTAGGCAATGTGAGTTCTGACTCCTGCACAGGTGAGCTTTGGTCAACCTTTTCTTTTGGTTCGCTGGGCATATTCACTTCACAGCTTTCAGGGATCGGCGTTTCTGATGATGGGCTTTCATCAAAATAAACACTAGGACTCTGTAACCCTTAGTTTGCTCGTTGTAGCCTAATAGAATGCCCTCTATGGCTTTATGCATATGCTTTACATCCAAACACTCTGATGTGCCCTATGCTAGGCTTTGATCCATGCCGCATTTCAAATGGAGTACTTTTAATAGCTTTTGAGTGTAGTCTATTCTTTGGTTAGGTTGCAGTCATGACTGCTTCTCCCCAGTACTTGTGAAGTAGGTTGGCATCCGAGAACATGCACCTGGCCATTTCTATAAGAGTGTGATTTTTCCTTCCTGCTATACCATTTTGCTCAAGAGTGTATGGTGTGGTTGTCTGGTGAACTATTCCTTGTCTCTATTATGTATTCTCCTCCATCGTCGGTGCGTATTGTTCCAGGTTTGCATTGAGAATTTGTTGCTAGACAAGGCAACAAACTCTTGAAGTTTTTCTGAGGTTTCATTCTTTTGTTTCATCAGATAAATAGTTGTGTACCTGGAATAATCATCAATGAAAGTCAGTAGATATCTGTTCCTGCTAACATGGTCGTTATCATTGGACCGCATACATCACTGTGTGCAGGGGTGGGTGGTTTTTCTTTGTGACACCAGTGGAAGGGGAGCACGTGTGGCTTTTGCTTCAATACAGCATTTGTATTTCATGAGCACTTTGCAAGGCATTCTTGTCAAATCTTCTGATAACCCTCTACAGCCGCCTGTGTCATAAGTGAATATCTTAGCTGTGTAGGTCATTAGAGACTATATTGGCTTGCTGGTGTGTGGTGATGAGTTTGTATAGGTGATCATCTAGTTTTCCTTTTTCGAGGAGTCGCTTTTTATTGTGAATTGTGCATTCTTCACCCTGAAACCTAACTGTGAGACCGTTGTTTGCAAGACTTTTCACTGATAGTCTACTATCTGTCACTTTAATCACTTCTGGACCGCCCGCCGTCATTATATGACGGTACTTTGCCGTTGAATACCTTTGCTATGGTAGCAGATAGCTACCATAACCCCGGTATTTTTGAAAACAGCGGACAGCCGGCTTTCGGATAAAAGTGGTCTCTGTGGCGGATTCGCCATGAGATCACTTTTATTGGGGGCGGGAGAGGTGCCCACCCCCTCCCGCCACTTTCCCGTCGTCTCCGCCACTTACCGAACCCGCCGGTAGCATCGGAGACGATTGGGTCCGCTCCCCCGCTGCATAGATGCCGAGTGAGCGGAAGATGCAGCCCACTCTGCTCCATAGCATTGAAGGGCAGAAGCGACATCAAACGTCACTTCCGCCCATAGCTCTAAAAGGATACATTTTTTTTTCAAATGCCATTTTTTTTTCTTATTGCATTTAACTGTAAATATGAGATCTGAGGTCTTTTTGACCCCAGATCTCATATTTAAGAGGTCCTGGCATGCTTTTTTCTATTGCATGCAATGTTATATTTCTTGTAATAGGAATAAAAGTGATACATTTTTTTTTAAAACGGACGGTGTAAAAATAAAAAATAAAAAGTAAAGTAAATAAGAAAAAAAAAAATTGAAGCGCCCCGTCCCGCCGAGTTCGCATGCAGAAGCGAACATATCCGTAAGTCATGCCCGCATATGAAAACGGTGTTCAAAGCACACATGTGAGGTATCACCATGATCATTAGAGTGAGAGCAATAATTATAGCACTAGACTTACTCTGTAACTCCAAAGTGGTAACCTGTAGAAATTTTAAACGTCGCCGATGCAGATTTTTAAGTGCCAAAGTTTGCCACTATTCCACGAGCGGACGCAATTTTGAAGCATGACATGTTGGGTATCAATTTACTCGGCATAAAATTATCTTTCACAATATGGAAAAAAAATGGGCTAACTTCACTGTTGTCTTATTTTTTAACTCAAAAAAAGTGAAAAGTAAGACCAATGCGCAAATACGGTGTGACATAAAGTATTGCAACGACCACCATATTATTCTCTAAGGTGTTAGAAAAAAAATTGTTTGGGGGTTCTAAGTAATCTTAAAGCACAAAAAATGGTTTTAACTTGTAAACACCGAATCTCAAAAAGAGGCTCGGTCCTTAAGTGCCACTCCATGATGTGTCTGCAGTTTCCTTTGTGGCTGCTTTGACTCTTTCTTTTGTGGATAGCTGTAGCTTTCGCTGCTCAGCTTTCCAGATAGAACAGTCCTTTTTTAAGTGGCCAAACCTTTTACAGTGAAAACAGGTTCTGCTTTCTTTGTTGTGCTTTGTGCCTTTGTACATCTTAAGAGCTTTGTCATCATGGTGCGTGTTTGCTTTCGTTCTGTCATATTCATCAATTAATTTGCCTTTGACAAATTGTAGTGTAAGCTCCTGCTCGGGTCTGGTTTCTAAAGTGTTAACAAGAGCAGTAAATGTCTCTGGAAGGCTGCAGAGGAGCAGGGCAACAATATGGCCATCTTTGATGTCCTCTCCGATGGCACGTAGCTGCTCTCTCTGATCTCATGTGGTCACACATTTGTTGGCCTTCTAGTCTAAGCTGATATAGATTTCATATCAACAACAGTTTACTGTTTATATAGGGTGGGCCATTTATATGGATACACCTTAATACAATGGGAATGGTTGGTGATATTAACTTCCTGTTTGTGGCACATTAGTATATGTGAGGGGGGAAACTTTTCAAGATGGTGTATATGATTACACGGTGTTTGTCCTTCAATTATAGTGGTTGGTAAGGGTAACATAATTCCACATAGGTATATTTACCGGGTGGGATATATTTGTCATTTGACAACAACTATACTTTAGATATAGTCGAATCTGATCTTCCGGTTGTTTACACACTGGTGTACTCTAGTCTCTCTCGTCGATGCACGGTAGCCTCTCCTGTAGTTTCTACCGGTATAACAACGGGACGAGGAGACGTCGGAAGGTCTCTGTAAATGACGAGAACAATTGTGAAATCTTTGGTCTGGGCTCGTCCTCGAATGTGATGTTAAACAGTTTCCGTTTAATTAACT
>BLSH010257403.1:2814895-2827548 GCA_018402905.1 Glandirana rugosa | reverse complement strand
GCATCATCTTTAGAAGAGGCTTCTTTCTGGGACTACAGCCATGCAAACCAATTTGATGCAGTGTGTGGCATATGGTCTGAGCACTGACAGGCTGACCCCACACCCCTTCAACCTCTGCAGCAATGCTGGCAGCACTCATATGTCTATTTCCCAAAGACAACCTCTGGATGTGACTCTGGAAGTTCCTCCAACCCAAACTCACTCATCCATGTCTTTATGGACCTTGATTGTGCACTGGTGTGCAGTCATGTTGGAATAGGAAGGGGCCATTCCCAGACTGTTCCCACAAAGTTGGAAGCATGAAATTGTCCAAAATGTCTTGGTATGCTGATGCCTTAAGAGCAGGGGCGGCCCTTCCATTAGGGCGCACGGGCACTGCCCCTCTATGCCATGGATAGATTCATCCATAGCATGAACCTATCCACGGCTGCCAGTGACCACCCCCCCATTCATGCAGATGGCCCCTTTGAGGCACCGGATGCATGAATTACTGCTGCGGGGGGTTTCTATGAAGCATACCATGAGAGTCGTACGCTCTAAAAGGCTTAATTACAGTGTGGCTTGTGGTGCAGAGCGTGCCGCCACAAGCCCTTAGAAAGGCAAATGAACATTTGCCTTTTTAACACTGAACCCCTCTCCACCAATGAGGAAGCACTGGTATGTTACCGGTTTCCTGATTGGCGGAGAAGACAGGTGATCCTATTGGATGCCTTTCTTGGAGGAGAAGAAGAATGTCGCTGGAGCACGGGTAAGTGCGGGACTTTGATGTTCCGACTGCCCTGGGGAGAGGGGGAGTCTGTCAGTGCCGCGAGCCCCGCGGTGGCAGTGTGGGGGGGTAGATGGATGCTGTGATACTGACTGCAATATACTCCACCTGTGATACTGGCTGCAGTATACCTCACCTGTGTTACTGGCTGCAATATACCCCACCTCTGTTACTGGCTGCAATATATACCCCACCTGTGTTACTGGCTGAAATATACCCCACCTGTGTTATTGGCTGCAATATACCCCACCTGTGTTATTGGCTGCAATATACCCCACCTGTGTTATTGGCTGCAATATACCCCACCTGTGTTACTGGCTGCAATTTACTCCACCTGTGTTACTGGCTGCAATATACCCCACCTGTGATATTGGCTGCTATATACCCCACCTGTGATGCTGAGCTGTATACTCTGTCCTGTGATGCCGAGCTGTATTCTCCTGACACAATATTTGGAATACAGGGGATGGAGTGGGTGGATTATATAAGGGGTGTGGCTTATGAAAAGTAGGAGGGGTCAAAAAGGAAGGGTGGGGGCTGGCGCCCCCCATCCTAAAACTTCATCAGCCGCCACTGCTTAAGAGTTCCCTTAACTGGAACAAAGGGGCCTAGCCCAACCCCTGAAAAACAACCCCACACCATAATCCCCCTCCACCAAACTTTACACTTGGCACAATGCAGCCAGGCAAGTACCATTCTCCTGGCAACTGCCAAACCCGGACATGTCCATCGTATTTCCAGACAGAGAAACGTGATTCCGCACTCCAGAAAACGTGTCTCCACTGCTCTAGAGTCCACTGGTGGTGTGCTTACATCACTGCATCCAACGCTTTGCACTTGATGTAAGGCTTGGATGCAGCTGCTCAGTTATAGAAACTCATTCCATGAAGCTGTTGTAGCACCTCCTGGTAAGTGGGAATTAGTGTGGATATATTTTTGGTAGGTGAGGGCAATTAAGTCAGGCCTGACTGGTATACAGGCCTGATTGTTTTTGTTTTCTGGGCTGGGAGTGGCTCAGGGAGGATTGATTGATTCACAGATGAGGTCACCAGGACCTCCCACAGAGAGCTGGGAGGGAAGTGTAGCCATCTGGAGTGTTCTAGGGAGCCCTGACCAATCCCAAATCTGGATTGGCAGGGGGCAGGCCTCCTTAAATACTCAGGATCAGCCCAATCAGGGAGGAGTAGTTTGGGTTGAAGAGCTGGAGCTGCAATGTAGCTGAAGTTGGGGAGGCCTCATCCGGGAGGGAGCCCCCAGTCTGGGGGGGGTGACCTTGAGTCCTGGGCTCGGATGCCACCAAGAGGAGAAGTGAGATCCTGGAGCAGCACAAGGGAGCAGGAGAGCAACAGACAGTGCTACTGGAGAAGCTCAGCAGAGAGTCCACCGGGTGATCAGTGAGTGGCACACACCCTAGGAAGCTGTAGAGGCATGCTGGAGTGGATTGGGGTGAGAGACAATCTGGGAATGCTTGCAGAAGTAGGCAAAGCACTATGATGTCATGGTGGCAGTGGAGAAGACCAACTCAGCTGGAGTAGCTGACAGCGCCTGGAGCAGGAGGATGGGCTGGGAGCGGTAGTCCATCAGACTGGCTAGCACCTCAGTGTATCTACACACTAGGGGATTAACTGTCCTTACCTGTAATGGGTGGTTCTGAAGCCCTGCGCACAGCTATGCAGGCCTCACCATGTGCTAGTCAGGCTGGAGAAATGGAGAAAGCCTAGTAGATTTCCTTCTGGGCCTGGAAAAAGTAAAGTGCAGGAGAGAGGAAGAAGAGTAACTGGAGCAAGTGAAGTGCTGGAGGATGAGAGGTGTATATACGGAGCTGTATATAGTAGTCCTGTGTAAATGATCAACTAATTCTCGGGGCATCCCATAACAACCCCAATCCTCAACCCAGTTCAATCCCCTAATAAAACAAAGTATCAGCCTGTTCTGTGACTCTGGGTGTGGTATGGATGTGACTGAGGTCAGTGTGAGCAGGTGAACCACAACACTCAGCTGCCCCTAAGGGCAGCTCGTCCATAGGGGGTGCCCATGCGCCGCTCCCCCCTGTATACTGTAGACTGTATACTGTGTCCTGTGATGCTGAGCTGTATACTATGCCCTGTGATGCCGAGCTGTATACCCCTGACACAATATGTGGAATAAAGGGGACGGAGTGGGTGAATTCTATAAGGGGTGGGGCTTATGAGAAGTGGGAGGGGTCCAAAAGGAAGGACAGGGCCTGACACCCCCCCATCCTAAAGCCTCACCAGCCGCCACTGCCTATGGAAGCCATTGGCTACATTGTCTATGCATTGTTGTGCTAATTTGAAGGCCACACAAAGTTTGGAGGTAGGGTTGCCACCTCATCCCTTTAAACCCGAACACATATGAATTACACGACCCAGCATGTACGACCACGCTTCAGTTGCACGAACGCTCCAACGGACCTCCTACCACCACCAGTGACCCAGTCCGACCCTCGTGCCATCCTGCACTCCCGAGCCACCTGTATGCTCTACCAGGGGTTCCCGAGTCAGGGTAGTAAGGGAGGTTGCCTACTGCATAAGTCAGACTCGTCCAACAGGTATGTGACACCCCATGGGGCCATGGCTGAGCTCACCTGCACCCCCTCCCTTCCCCCCACACTGTACTGTCTGACTGTAGTGTACCCTCACCCTCTGGCTGGGTAACGATCCCTAACCCACCTGTTCTGCAGGGCTGACTGTCCTGGACTCCTGGCTGGCTGCTTTCCATCTGGCAGAGGCACTCCCTGGCTGGCTGCTACTGGCTGAGTCAGCTGCTGGGCCTGGCGTTGGGCAGTGGCACTGGCAGTCTGGCACACTATTCTGGCATCTGGCAAGCTGCAGGTGCATCAGTAAGAGTCCAACTTGTGGACGGTCTGCATGGGACGGGAAACCCAGCGGAGTGCTGCGCCTGCGTGAGTAATCACACAGCCAGCATGTCCTCCACAGTCGCGCCCCCGCCCACTGCATCCAATGACAGAGAGTCATTGCACACGATTTGGATCTCACCGTGTATAGGAACACAATGGCATATTCAAGATTTGAGTGTGTTTTGCACTGAAGCATTTTGGACTTTTTATTTGTGAATATCACAGAATAAATAAGCAAACGTTTTACAAATACTCATTTATCATTATGAGGAAGTTTTGAGAAACGTTTTGTTTACTTTATTGGTCTGTGTATTTTGTACAGTACAATTTGCCACATGTTTTCACATATAATTGTTAATATATGGTTGATTACCTGATTTATAGTAGATAGGTGGTGCACATTATTTTAATTTAATTTTTTTTTTAATTTTGTGAAGTGAATCACAAGTTGCTAGCAGCTAGGAGTGAGAGGGAATTTAGACATCAGCTGTACGGACGCTATATAACTTTAAATTTAAGTATAACATACGTAGCATCCTGCCAGCATAGGATGCTAGGTACATTTAGCGCTGGCTCCTTCTGTAATCGTGGGGGCAGTAATTGTTCTGGCCTGGTCAGGGTTTCACTGGTCAGGGCTGGAGTTTGATTACTTTCCCCTGCCTCTGGTAGAGCCTTATAGAGTTTAGGGAGAGAATTAAAATAAATCACTCACAGCCAATCCCTGTGTCAGGGTTCTGCAGCTAGGCAGACCAGATATTGTTGCTACATCTGAAAACTGAGCCAAAACCACAGAATATCTTAAAATGTGAGATTTATTAACAGTGCACAGCAAAAAACACATACACAGAAACAGCAAGCAAAACAAACTCCAAAGACAAAAACAAGAACCAAACCTCCAATGCACAAAACAAGAATAGCTAATAATCCTAACGACTGTCTATATACAATATCTACAATAAACTGACAAGGGTAAAAGGAAAGCAGGGGTACAAGGCAGAAATGATCAACATAGGGTACTAGGCAGGGAGCAGGAGCAAGGCAGAGGAGGACAAGAGCAAGGCAGAGGGGTGCAGGCTAGAACAGGATCTCTGGCACAAGGAGGTGATTGGAATTGTGACGCACTGGGGAAAGGGAGGAACAGTCTGAGCACTGGGCTTAGGACCGTAGTCGATGCAGCTGATCTAGGAAGCCTCGGAAGCTCCAGGTGTAAATGGACTTTACTCAAAAATTGACCACAGAAACACACCATGAGGGATCTGGTCCTAAGAGGTTCCATCTCACTCACTGGGTTGTGTTCAGAGGAGGCTGGAAGCTGGTAGCCATCCTGGAGACTTGTGAGTAGTGACCCTAATTTGATACTTGAAGCTGTGTGTTGGAAGTCTTCACTGTCTACTGATTTCTGGAGTAAAAGTGTTGGAATACAATATTCATGTATTTTGTGCAACAACTAGATCAGCTAGTACACCAGACGATGTCTAAAGCAGACGAAACGCGTCGGGTAAGGACTGTGCGCCCATCGTAGTCGTTTTTACTAGTTGGATTTTATTCTGTATTGTCGTCATTACTTTTACATATGTACCCACAATAAAAGTGGTGATTTTACTACACCAAGTGGAGCATCCCCTTTTTTTCTCCACATATCCATCCTGGGAGCTTCTAAGAACAAGCCCACCTGAGGGTGTGGACGGAGGAGATTGGACCTACCTGCCCTATCAACCAGGCTCCTGGAAGGCGATGACACCTATCTAGAGCAACTGAAGGAGAGTGTAAGCTGACCCCTGTGGTGGGAGAACCACACAAGCCTGGGTGACCCCCCAGTCGTACGACTGAGAGGGTCCGATTGTTCTGGTAAGGGTCCACCTTTTCTACTAATATCTTGCTGTTTGGGATGAATTTGCTTTTGATCCATGTGATTGAGTTTATGCTTGCACCTTTTCTTCACATTTCTGGAAGATATACACCGGAAACAGAGACTCTTCTAATACAGCATAACGGATCCTAGCACTATTTTCACTTTTGGACACTATTTTAAGCTTCAAAGTTTCGAGCTTTATATAATTATGAACTTTAAATAGAGGACAATTTTGTATGATATTATTGCACTTCAACTATTTGGGTAGTTACACATTTGATATTTTTGTTCTAGCACTACACTTTAACTTTTGTAGTAGATGGCAGTGTTTATATGTTTGTATCTGCATCTATGGTATGCTCTATGCCTTTTGTCTGATAATAAAGTTCCTGTCTGCAGTTAAAGTGGAGCTCCAACCAAAATGGGAAGCTCTGCTTGTCTGTCTCCCCCCCCCCCCCTCCAATGCCACATTTGGCACCTTGTGTGAGGGAGGGGGGACCGGGTACCTGGGTTTTTGCCCCTCGCCGCAGCCGGCCCATTGAGAAATCGCACTCACGCATGCGCAGTAGGATACCGGCTGTGAAGCCGCAAGGCTTCACTGCTGGTTTCCTTTATCCAAGATGGCAACGCCATCACCTGAGAGCCGATTCAAGAATTGGCTTGGGTTAAGGCACCGTTTGATCTCTGGACAGGTAAGGGCCCTAATCGTAAAAGTCAGCAGCTACAGTATTTGTAGCTGCTGACTTTTAATTTTTTGGTGGGGGGGCTGGAGCTCCACTTTAAGCAGGAGATAAATACATGTGGACTGTGCACTGTCTGTATGGCTATATGCAGAATTTATAACAGCTTATGGGTCCAAGCACCTACCCAGAGAAAAGCTGAGAACACAGCTACAGCAGATAAATGCAAAATACAGCAACATAAAGAAGACTGCAACAGAATAAAAGAAAATGGCCAGTAACACAGCTGCAACAAAGCTTTTGTTTGCATAGCTCCCAACTGTCCCTGATTTCGAGGGACTGTCCCTGATTGATGTCCCTCTTTCCTCCTCGTTAGTACCTTATGTTGGTCTGATCTATATAGTTGTATAAAAAATTCACTATTTATCTTTCAAAAAGTGTTTACCCGTGCTACACTTTTTATCCAGTTTCTTACTGCATCTGTAAATGTCAAAAGCCAATATAAAGGAATAGTTGGGGTAAGAAAAAGCGCTTGTGGGTTTAACTATGTGTTGGTTTAGCTTGTGGGGTGTGTCCTATGCCTACATATTTTTGCTAGTAGGTGTCCCTCATGCCCATCTCAAAAAGTTGGGAGGTATGCATTTGCAAGTCTGACAAACCAGAACTACTAGTCTTAGAAATTCAAGATGAAAATGCTAATAAGAGAAGCTATGTGGAAATGTATAAATTAAGTCACACCAGAACACCCTTCGGATGAGTGGATAGAGAAAGACCAAAAAGCTCAGAACACAATCTCTCTTAGCATAATATATGATCAAATCATACATACCGTATATACTCGGGTATAAGTCGAGTTTTTCCAGCACATTTTTTGTGCTGAAAAAGACTCCCCTCGACTTTTACCCAACTTATACCCGAGTCAGTGTCTGTGGGTGATCAGTAGTTTCACATTAAACAGAGCTGTGCTGCTTCTAAGAGCCGTTCTGTGCTTTGTAAGTGTGATTAAACACATTGGAATGCAGAGAATGCTGAGAGAGGTGTCAGATTCTCAGCTTGATGTCGGGAGATGGGCGGGACAAGCTGATGTTAGCTGTTCAGTCCCGCCCACCTCCTGATCTCCGTGAAGAGCTGCAGCTCTCTCTCAGCATTGAAAAAGTGAAAGGAAAAAGTGGTCTGGTGCTTCTATGATAACTACCAATAAACTGAAAGGTGCAGGCTGCTGCCCCCACTTCAAACCAGTCAAAGGCTGGTTAAAATGTGAAAGAAGGAAAAAATAGTGGGTGCAGCGCCACACCCACTATTTTTTCCTTCTCTCTCGCAGCATTCTCTGCATTCCAATATGATTAGTCACACTTACAAGCACAGAACGGCTCTTAGAAGCAGCACAGCTTTGTTTAATGCGAAACTAAACTACCTTACTCATCCCTTATGTGTTCTGGCTACAGTCTCTGTGTCCTGGCTAATATCCCTGTGTCTGGCATTAATATCCCTGTGTCCTGGCATTAATACCCCTGTGTTCTGGCATTAATATCCCTGTGTTCTGGCATTAATATCCCTGTGTCCTGGCATTAATATCCCTGTGTCCTGGCTAATATCCCTGTGTCTGGCATTAATATCCCTGTGTTCTGGCATTAATATCCCTGTGTCCTAGCATTAATATCCCAGTGTTCTGGCTAAAATCCCTGTGTTCTGGCTCCCTGTCCCTGTGTTCTGACTGCTGCATTTCACACCCTAGGCTTATACGCGGGTCAATAAGTTTTCCCATATTTTTTGGGCAAAAATAGGGGGGTCAGTTTATACACGGGTCGACTTATACACGAGTATATACGGTATATGTAAGTGTGAAACTGCTAATGTGGAAAGCATTACAGAAGGTGCATGAAAGAGCTAATCTCAGCAATAAACTGTATTTGTGAATTTTGATAAGAAAATTATATCAAAGCAAGCTGATAAATGACCAGGATATGCAGGATTACTTAAGTACTCCTTGAAAATGGTTAAACACCTGAGAGGTATAGGAGAAGAAATAGAAGATTTTCAGGTCGCAGCACTATTACTGAAGCTGGGTTCACACATGTCCACTGCGAATTGTATGTCTGTTTTCACTACAAATAAAAAAAGCATTCGTTCAGTGGTTCAGGTAAGTTTCTGATGCTGTTCTGATGTGAATTTCCAAAGCTCAAGACCAGATTTTTGTCACAGTTCCAATGTCAGTGCTGGCCAATACACAGTATATAAAGGGCTTGTTTACATTTGCTTCAAAACAGGGCGTCAGACAGGCGTTGTTATAGCTCCCTTAACGCCAGTCAAAGCCCATGTCACTAAATAAAATGGTTAGCTTACAACCCTTTACACCTTGCATTGGCTTATCTGCGCTTCAGCTTTGCATCAAAAATTATACCCCATGTAGCTTTAGCCAGGCTTAAAAGCCTCTCAGACGCCTCCATAGAAGCCTATGACAAAGCTTGTTTGAAGCTCGCTTAGGGTACCTGCGGCTTTTCAGAGGCTGTAATTCAGCTTTAGCTTTGCTTTGGAGAAATTGTAGGTGTGAGATATCAATAAACACACACAGGGCATTTACCAAGCTTCACCAAGGCTTCAAAAGTGCATCACTGAAGCCTCGTCGAAGGCTTGTTGAAGCCTCTTCAAAGCACCTCCGAAGACTCAAAAACACATCATAAAAGCTTGTTGAAGCTGTATGGGCTTTAATGAGCATTGAAGCTGAAGCAAGTGTAAACTAGCCCAAAGGGTGTCAACTCCTGCAGTAGGAGAGCAATCCATGCTGAAATCCTAAAATTAATCCTGAACACAACTGAACATATGTGCGATTCAGAACCATACCAATTGAGCTCAAAGAGCCTGGAATTCACACCTGAACCGCACCATAGTGCTCAGAAAATGCACAGGATTATTTTAAAATTCACATTGCATATATGTGAACAGCTTCAATGGAAATCAATGTTATTTCATGCGAATCAAATGCGGTTCAAAACACATTCAATTCACATATATGTGAACCAAGCCTCAGTGGTTTACCAGAAAGTTAGGAAACGCTTGTCTAAGCACTTGATGCACATCTAGATGATGAACTGCCATTAGGATATGTTAAGGGCAGGCTTTGTGGATGAATATAAGCATAAAACAGAAAGCTTTAATAATGACGGTACTTCTGACGTAGAGTCTGCTTTAAACACAAAATAAGGAATATAATCCGTAACATGCAAAAATAAACACGTGAATGTTTTGTGAGCAAGAAACAAAGTCATGTAAAAGCACATTGCAGAATATGGAATGCAAAAACAAACTACAAAAGGTCAAAAGTATGAAGGAAGAAACTGATTTTGCCTCAGATAACGAATATGTTTTTCAATACAAAAGTTGCACCTCATCTGTGCAGGCATTGTGTGGTGATTCAGGAGCTATGAGTCACATGACAAATTACAGACATTTCTTTATTCACCTTGACCAGAGTATAACAGAAATAATTTACCATAGCTAATGGACAAATAATGGAATCAGAAGGAATAGGAGATGGTTTTCTTTACTGTCCTATTTCCCAGTGTGTCACCAGAAAGATGTTGTCAGAGTATTGAAACGATGAGCCGGAAGCTTGTTGTTTGCAGCAATTAGCTTTACTTTCATGGAGAAATAGCGATGCATGTCTTAACAGCATGGAGACAGGAACTGAACACAAGCAAGTGCACTGAACATAATAAGGAAGGTACTTCCTCTGATTGCATTACCATAGAATACACACTATAACACTGCAGCGCCACCTGCTGGTATATAGAGGTATAATGCATATGTATAGTTCACAGTATATAAAAGCAACTTTGCCGTAGCTCTTCCAACAAAAGATACTTGTCATAAAATGTTGTCTTTGTCCCTGCTCTTGAAATGAATCTTTTGTCAGTTAAGAAGCTCACAAAACTAAACAGTGTAGTGCCCTTCCAAGATGACAGTTGTGTCATCACAGCAAGGGATATCTTACTTGCAAAGGCTAAAATTACAGATGAACTGTTTCCGCTGAACTGCAGTGAGATAGGTAATACTGACAAGGAGGTATAACTAATTGAGAATATGCAAGTGGAATACAAATGAGTCCATGAAACAATGAAATGCACCAGCTGTATAAAAGGAAAAATGAAAAGAAAAACCTCTCCAAAGCAGAGTAACAGCAGAGCTAAGGAACCTGATTATTCCAGGTATACTACACTATATCTGTTATACAATACAAGTGAAGTACCAGAAAAACCTGAACAGCATCAAATCTGGCAAAATGCAGAGTGTATTACGCACAGAGAATAGAACTGAACTGTGTCTTGTTATGGCTTTGGCCTTGCCAGGTTGTTATACACCCTCTCTAGAGCCATATCCCTGCGTTCACATGCTTTTGGCCCGACCTTCACACCCCGCTGGATGAGGGTGCGACCATTTTTTGCACTACTCTGGGGGCGGGTCCAAGCCCCCTGGTTATGGTGTGTGTGTGTGTATATACTTTGTGTACTTCTCTGTTTCTCGTTCCACTTTCTAACCTCCTTGTTTCGTTTCCCTTGAGACCTAGGATTCAGAATGATTGCCTTTTTTCCCCGCAGATGTGGAGTGGATGCTGCTCATTCATTCTTAATCTGGGATGGGGTGAGTGATACAATTAGTTATGGTGATGATACTTTTGGGCCATCAGTAAACAGACCTTTCGACCCTCTTGTGTGATCATCTCTCCCAACACACAAGGCCTCAACTCCCCAGTTAAATGCTGCAAAGTGTTTTACATTACCATTCCTGTTGAGCAGATGACCTTTTGTTACAAGAAACCCACTTACAGACCATCTTTTTTACACAAACATTATCCTGTATTTTATTAGGGGAACGCTCCAGATAAAACTTAAGGGGTAGCTGTATGCTTTTCTAATGTATTTCCTTTGCCCTGCATCCAGAAATTAGGAAACCAGATGGGTGATACCTTTTTGTAAAAGGTAGGTGAACAGTTATGTACTTTTATCTCCTACTATGCCCCCAATTCCAGACAACAATTTTTCACCAAATTGTTACAAGCTTTGGCTCCTTAACTGGAGGGAGAGATAACAGATTATTTCTTGGGGAGATACTTACCTTGACCTTGATTTGAGTTTGGATAAGTCCAACCCTTTGCGGGCTACTCTCCCCTAAAGTATGTAAGCGTGTGGCTAAAATGCTACATGCTCTCAATCTTGTAGATGCGTGGCGAGAATTTAATCCCTCCATGCAGGACTATACCTTTTTATTCTGCTCAGCACACCACCTATTCACGTATAGATCATATTTTTGTTTATTGCACATCGGTACCGGGTCTTGGTAAAGCTACTATCAGAGCTGCTTCGTGGTCTGATCATTCTCTTGTGTCGGTTTCCTGTGTCTCTTTCTGTCCCCTCTCGACCGTTTCAATGGCAGCTTAAGGAATCCCTATTATCTGATAATTCTTGTTGTGAAGATAACTGGATTAGTCAGCGACTATACTTTCAAGATAACCTGACGAATGATATCTCACCAGTATCTGCAGGGCCGCTGATAGGGGGGACCACTAGCCCTCGTGTGGGGGGCCCAGAGCACACAGGGGGGCCCAAACAGGGGGGATTAGTGACAGATGCCAATTGTGTCTCTTTTCCTCCAGCAGATGAAAGTTGCTCTCCTTCCCTCTCCCTTGCTACAAGCTTTATTCTGATAAGAAAGAGACAGTCATCCCTCACTAATCCCCCTTCTTGCTGTGTGGGCGCCCCTCCTCTCAGCACTGGAGTTTGTTATCTTTCTAACTTAGGCTCCATGCACATTGGCTTAAAAAATACATTGCTTCTACAGGAGTTTAGTGTTTTGCCTGTACAAGCAGCTCAATGTTATCCTATGTGTCCATACACATTAGGACGATTACAGGCATATTTTAAGCTCAACTTTTTAAGACAGAAAAAAAAACCTTCTGGTTCTCCTAAACTTGTCTAAACTTAGTACAAAAAATGTTCTATATGAGTGTTTTTTTCTGCCAATTGATCTGGAGTTTTTTAAGCCCAGTGTGCATGGAGCATAACTTTTTTTCTCTCCCCCTGACCCTCTGATCCCAGAGCCTGGATATCTTTTTCATCTCAAATTCATTTTTATTTATTAACTCAGTTTTATCTTTTAGATTTAGCAGGAATTCTGTGAGTTATGTTGTATTTGTGTCTGCTAATAGTTTTATTGTATTTTTAGCGAAATATAGCTTTAATCCTTACTTGGGGGGGGGGGGCTGTCAGATAGTCTGTATGGGACCCCATGATTTCTATCAGCCCTGGGTATCTGGACTGCTCACAAGGCGACTGTGAGAGGAAAAAATATCCAGATATCCTCCCAGCTCAACAAGGCCAGACAGGAATGTATTCAAACTCGCCCTGCACTTACCCCATCCAGGCCACGGGCAGCTTTGGCAGCTTCCCCCTGCATCTCCCCCTTGGAGCCCGGGGGGGGGGG
>BLSH010257403.1:2786253-2807364 GCA_018402905.1 Glandirana rugosa | reverse complement strand
GTAAAATAATGCATCTAGGGAAAAAAGAATCCCCTTAGAGAGCACAGCATTGGGGGTGCAGTGTTAGCCAGCACTACAGAAGAAAAAGATTTGGGGGTGCTTATTTCATATGATTGCAAAATGAGCAAACAGAGTGACCAGGCAGTGGGAAAAGCAAATAGAATTCTGGGATGTATCAGTAGAGGGATCACCAGCAGGAGGACGGAGGTTCTGATTCCTCTATATAGATCTTTAGTGAGACCTCACTTAGAATACTGTGTCCAGTTCTGGAGACCTCACTTACAAAAAGATATTGATAAGATAGAACGAGTTCAGAGACGGGTAACAAAAATGCTGAAAGGTCTGGGGGATAAAACATATCAAGAGCGACTTCAGGAACTTAATATGTACAGTCTGGAGGAAAGAAGGGAGAGGGGAGACATGATTGAAACCTTTAAATACATCAAGGGGGTGAATAAGGTTCAGGAGGGCAGTCTTTTCAATATGAAACCAAAATCAAGAACACGGGGACATGACCTCAAACTAACTGGGGGGAAGTTCAAAACTAATCTTAGAAAGTATTATTTTACTGAAAGAATGGTTGATGATTGGAATAAACTACCAACAGAGGTTGTGAGACAGTCAACAGTAAATGGCTTCAAACATGCTTGGGATTAACATAAATCTATAGTCAAACAACAAGGTTAATGGGAAAAAAAAAGAACAAAAACAAAAAAAAACGGGGCAGACTCGATGGACTACTCAGTCTTTTTCTGCCGTCACTTTTCTATGTTTCTATGTCTTCCTTTGCCTTCTCCCCCAGTTTGCACCTCTTGTCCAAAGACATTTTGCACAATCTCATGCTCGCAACTTTGTGGGAACAGTCTGGGTATGGCCTCTTCCTGTTCCAACATGACTGCACACCAGTGCACAAAGCAAGGTTTATAAAGACATGGATGAGCGGGTTTAGGGTGGAGGAACTTTACTGGCTTGCGCAGAGTCCTGACCTCAACCTGATAGAACACCTTTGGAATGAATTCGAGCGGAGACTGCGAGCCAGGCCTTCTCATCCACATGAGTGCCTGACCTCACAAATGCTCTTCTGGAAGAATGGTCAAACATTCCCATAGACAAACATCCTATCCTACCTTATGGGCAGCCTTCCCAGAAGAGTTAGAGCTGTTATAGCTGCAAAGGGTGGGCCAACTCAATATTGAACCCTATGGACTAAGACTGGGATGCCATTAAATTTCATGTGAATGTAAATTAAGGTGTCCCAATGCTTTTGACAATATAGTATATATTTTAATGCATGTTAGGCCAAGGATTCTCACAAGTTCCCTTTACCATGCCTCAGACCGACATACCTGTAAATTTCAGACTGACTGGAACATCCATTTTCTCCACAGAGAGCCACTGAAAGAGACCCCAAAACAAGATCTGACCCAGTGATTGTGATGGATATATGGTACCTATAGCCTAGAAATAAGAAATTCTCCAGTTAGACAAATGGCATTCTTGGTATCCCTCTCTGCACCACACTTGTTAGTCCCATTTACTGTGCAGAGAAGCCGATTTTTACATTTCTGTCATGTAAGTGCGGTTCTCTTGTTTTTACAATAAAGAGTAAGCAGTTTACATCATGAGCCCTCTTTTTTTTTCTTACAATCATTTTCCTTTGCTGAAGAGGATTTGGAGAAAGGGGAATAAGAGTCGCTGTGGAAGAGGCCTGGAGCTTTTTTAAATATTAAAGTGGAACTTTAATCAGAAAATGAAGTTCTGATAGATCACTTTATGCTGGTCCCTTTTGCGGGTATAGCTATGTAAAACATTAATCACTCCGGAAGATTTACCCCCCTTTATGACCAGGCAATACGGCACTGCATTACTTTAACTGACAATTGCGTGGTCATGTGTCGCTGTACATAAATAAAATTGATGTCCTTTTTTCCACAAATAGAGCTTTCCTTTGGTGGTATTTGATCACCACTGAGGTTTTTATTTTTTTGCGATATAAACATAGTAAAAAAAAGGACGACAATTCTGAAAAAAAAAAAGTATTTTTTATTTACTCTGCTATAAAACATATCCAATAACAAAACGTAAAAAACGAATTTCCTCATACATTAGGCCAATATATATTCTGCTACATATTTTTAGTAAAAAAAAAAAAAAAAACTAATTTTTTTCAAGCTGTTATGGATAAAGTTCCACTTTAAGCTATGCATGGCCTATTGTGCTCTGTGCGGACCATCTGTAAAGGTGAGGGCACATCTATAAATCACAGTGGCCGAGGAAATTGTGGAAAATAGAAGTGGAATTTATGAAGATTTGCGCTGTTTTGGTGTGGGGCTATTTATGGACTTTGGGGAAACAGTTTCTTAATACAAGATTTTATCACATGTGAGATATATTTGTTTTCCACATATTAAATTATTTTCACTTATTGTATATGGACATAAGTATTTATGTATTTATTTGAGTATATGAAATTTGCATTTTATGGATGTGAGAATATTTGCATACATTAATCACTATATATTTATTTAGAGGTATGAAAGCATATGAATTTTTCTTTTATGCATATAAAAATTGTATTTATAGGTTTGATCATGTATGGTATTTTTTTAATATATACATAACATTTTTTGGTATGGAGACAAGTTTATCTGTTGTAGGAAAGCACTAGAAATTAGAGAATAGTCTGAAACAGCTTATGGTAGGTATTACACATGCAACTAATTAACCAGATATTAAAAAGTACATTTTGAAATCTGGACCCATTTATTTCTAGGAGTCAATTGTACTCCAAGCCACTTTCTTCTTTTTTTTTTTTAATTGACAATTTGGATTCCTTTTTTTCTCACATAACAAAAGTAAAATAGAGGATAGCAGATGACACGTGTATTCGCAAACTCAAGCCATTAGATGCATCCCTAAATGAACCAATCAGGATTCAGCAAGGCACGGGGACAGTGCCCAAGACTTTATATGACGTCCATAAATATCTGCTAAAAGAGAAAATAGAACCAGCAACAAACAGAGAAAAAAGAGAGGGGAGAGAGGAAAAGACAGGAAAGAAAGACAGGAAGGGTCCTGGGTACGTTGTTCCTGGGAAATGGAGCACACTAGTTGTTATACTCATGAGGACTCTTCTCATGAAGTGAATGCCAAGGCTCCCAGGTGGCATTATTTTGTCCGACCGTGTCAGTGAGATAAGCAGAAAGTGGCGCCATAATCTGCACATCCTTAATACTAGTGTATAACCCAATGGGGGTTGGTGGTGTCTGCTTTTTCCAGTGGAGAGCCACCAGACATCTAGCTGCCATTGGGATATGATGTATTCATTTTTTAGCATATTTAGATAGTTTAGTGGGAATTAACCCTAGTAAGAAAACCTTGGGACAGAAGAGAAGGGTCAGATCTATATAACCTTTGAAGGAGGTCTTGCAAGCCACTTTCAAAGCTTACCTTTGCCATTATCAGTCATATCCACTAGGTACATCTCCAAATTCCACTGCCTATTATACTTTGAAAGCTATTCCAGTGAACAGAAAAAGCCTACTTGGCCTCACCCTTCTTCAACAGGTGATTCAGGGAAACTTAACACTGTTGATGTTTGAGAGATCTTCATCTTACTTCCAGGCACCAAGCCCTCTGCCACATAATTTGGTTTCCTGCTACTTTGACCATTGGTCATTGACAGTGGACAGTGGCTGGGCACTGGTGGTCTTGTTGCTCAGCTGTCTACACAAGCTACAGTGTGAGCCACCAACCTGAACAAGTATATAATCCAGTGATATCAAACACCTAATCCATAAACTTTATCAGGGTTTGGACAATAGTCTGGAAAAATGAATTTGTTGTAACCTTCATAACAGCCTTTTAAACCAGAAACAAGAAATTACCTCTGACTTCAGTTCTCCTGGTTCAAGGCTGCTGATGGACCGGCAATATATGACTGATTTCCAGGAATAGTCAGTTGGTAAGTCAGAGCACCATGGAATAGTGGTCTTCCATAAGCCTGATCTGATGGCAAGGCAGGCTCCCGGGAATATTTACATTGTAAGCTCTAACAAGCAGGGCCCTCTGATTCCTCTTGTACCAATGTGTACTGTAACTATACTGTCTGCCTTTATTTTGTAAAACTCTGCACAAACTGTTGGTGCCATATAAATCCTGTTCAATAATAATAATATTTTAATTACTTCAAGTGGGATTACAAGCAAAACTGACGTCCAAAATGTTGCCATGTGTAGCAAGTTTCATATTCTCATACTACTACTGCTATTTAGCTAAAGAGCCACATCCATATTATCAGTTTTGCTATAGCTGCACACAAGACCTCTTCTACCGTTACCGTGTTAGTCTGGACCTCTTGCTGTGGATCAAAGGATGGGATGTGGTAGATTTACATATGCAGACTCAAAACATCAGATCGGTCCCCTCTATGCTGGCGCAGCTGTGGACACGTAGACAGCCTTGTACATGTCATCTGGGGGTGCCCTACTTAATATTGGGATAGACCTATACCCATCTGTGTTCCACTTTGTGGTTACACATATATTGCTCGCAGCCTGTTTGGTAGTGGTACGGAATTGGAAATCGAATCTGGCTCTCTGATGTGGTGAAGCTGGTACCAAAACTATACTGAACGCCTATTGGCAATTAATGCCTTGCGGAACACCTCCTTCGTCAAGTCGTGGAGCATATGGAAAGGGAATAATGTCGTGACTTCATATTTGATTACCTGATGATTACTGTTTTACTTGCATTTTGTAGCACAACGTACACAATGAACACTTCTGTTTTTGCTCTGTACTGGAATTCTTGTATCCTTTGTCTGTTTTTTTTTCTCTTTACTTTCTCAATCTGATGTTTTTCAATAGATTTTGATTGGTTTAAAAATAAGTAACAGTAAGTAACAGCTGTCTTTATTATTGATTGGACCCTGGGAAACATTTTCTTGGCCCCCCCTGCCATGCAATTTCGCTCTCCATCCCCAGCACACCCATACCCCCATACCCCCAGCACACCAACATACCCTCAGCATACCTCCGTACCCCCCCACAAGCCCCAACACATTTCTGTACACCCAGCACAACTCTGTACCCCCCCAGCACATCTTCGTACCTCTACCTGCACCACCTAGCACACCTCTGCACTCCAGCACTTTTCCTTATCCACCAGCACATCTTCAAACACTCTTTCACATCTCTGAACCCCTCCCCACACCCCCCACACCCCCCCCCCCCACACACACACACACCTCTGCTCTTCACAACATCCTCTGTATGCCCCAGCACACCTTTGTACCCTTAACACACCTTATTACCCCCAGCAAGTCTCTGCACCCCCCACCACATCTATGTAGTGCCTGCACCCCCATCCCATACCCCTCCATACCCTCTGCACATCTCTGTACTTCCAAAACATCTCTAAACCCCCTGAAAGCCTCCATACCCGCAGTATGCCTCTGCAACCCTCCAGAATATCTATGTACTCCCCCAGCACATCTGTGCACCCCCCACCTGCACATCCAACACACCTCTGCACCCCCTTGCACATCTTTGTACCCCTAAGACCATTTCTTCAACACACATACAACCTGTTTAATACCCCATGGCCACTTACTGTTCTAATGCATTTCTTAGGTTGTTGTGGCTTCTCTGGTGGTGGTGGGAGTACAGAGAGCGGAGCCCACACAGAACCTACTGTAGTTAGGTCACTAGTGCAGATAGCATACATGCCTGGTTTTGCTTTCATTGTGATGGCTTTGTTCCGGGATCGCAGCGTTGGGCTCATTAGTGTTGTACCTGTTGTACTGATGGGCAGCTGTCGTTCTCAGGCCCTCCCTCTGAACCTTCGGCCGGTAGCTCTTTGGCTTGTCTGGTGGACTACACTCCACATTAGGCAGTCTGCATGATGGTCCCCTACCCTCTCTCTTCACCTCTGGCACCTTCCTGTATACTGTGAACTAAGGACTCGGGAGGGGGTGTCTGTGCCCAGAAGGCACAGGCATTCCGTCAGAATCAGCGACCCATCAGATTAGGTAATGGAAGTGGCGTTCCAACAGCTGCGCATGCGTCCACCGATATCAGGTTTGCTAATCTGACAGAACCCCTGCAGTAAGAAGACGGCGGCAGCGAACATCTTACTACACCCAGCTACATCTTGAATTTAACAGTAATTTTAGCAATAAAGTGAGAGTATATAAATAAATATAGTATGTTGACATCTGTGATGCTGTTTTGATGTTACATTTTGAAAGAAGCTGTACGCCAGCAGTAGGAAGATGGCGGAGGCCATGTTGGTACACCCCGCACTGCTCAGTGCTAAACCTTTAGGCTTTACAAATTAAACATGCAAAGAGCATCACAGATGTCGACACACTATATTTATTTATGTATGCTCACTTGATTGCTAAAATTGCTGTTAAATTCAAAACATAGCTGGGTGTAGTAAGATATCTGCTGCCTTTCTGACTGCAGGTGTTTTGTCAGATTAGCAAACTGATGGAACATCACTTCTGTTAGCTAATCTGATGGGTCGCTGATTCTGATGGAACACTGGCTTCAGTACACTTAATTGCTTACTGAAGCCAGTGAATGCCTGGCACAGATGCACCTCTCTACTCCACTGTATAGCATAAGGTAAAGAGAGAGGTTCAGGGCAGAGCAGCTGCTCATCAATATCACCAACACAAGTGATCCTAATACGGAGTGTAGTCCACCAGAGAATCCACAGAGCTCCGAAGGCACAGAGGGTCCACAGCTGCCCATCAGATCAACATCACGGATCAGTGAAAGCAAACAAAGGCATGTATGCTGTTTGCGGACAGTGCGGGCTCAGGGGGCAGCTGCTTTGGGCCCCACAACAACGATTGGGCCCGCAGCAGCTGCCCCATTTGCCCCACATTAAAGATGGCCCTTAGTAACAGTAAAGTCAAGTCTATCTGAACACTGTTCTGAGTCAGTGACTCACGAGTATCCAAAACAGACAGTCATACTGTAAAAGAGCAAGGCTACCACAGCCTCAAAAATTCCTGCATAATCCTCTTGACTATCAGGACTCTAGCATTCTTAGTAATCAAGAAACCACTGAAGGGGAATTTACGTAAAATGAAACTAGTGGATTGATTTGACACTAGAAGCAGAGATCTGCAATCCACAGCCCACCCTGAATGTCAAACACAGCAGGTCTGAAGGATTGTGGTATTTGCTCCTTACCAACCTTGAAACATCTAGCTTCATAGAAGGAACTTACGTGCGGAGTTTGGAGGCTCTCCAGTGTTAAGGAAAAATTTGTGGATGTCTGTCGAGTCTTGATCATGGACATGAGAACATACACTTTCATCTGCCGTGTACCCCATGGTGACACAACTTACTTCAGTGCATTGAAACCCAGATCCCTAGGAGGAAAGAGTTCAGAAAACATATCATGGAATTTTCTTCAAACTGTAGTGCTTATATGTTAAACCATAAAGAAACAACAGATTTGTGACGTTTCTAATACCATCTGTGACATCAAGATCAATGTGATCCAAAGCCAAAACATGTGTTTTTAGTAGAAAGATTAAGACAAATCATTTTTTTGCCATCCATGTCCTATTGGGAAGGTTTCCCTTTGTAGGCAGTGAGGAAAAAGCCCTGACTCACCAGAAGTGTCTATACTGGAGATCCCCCATCTCTCTTCTGCCCTGGTAACAATAGTGAAACTCCTCATTTGGAGGCAGACTGCAATAGAATACCATGACTAAGGGTTCAAACTAAGGTTGCCACCTTTTCTTCAAGCCAAACCCGAATACAGCAACACAATTTTTTTAAAGGGTGAATGCTGTTTAAAGGGGAACTCTGATGTAAAGGTGTTTTTGCTCACAAAAGCTCCTACTTACTTTAGCGTTCCCAGTATTCCCCCTTAAATCAGGGTTCCCAAAGTGCCCCTTATTTATCAGAGTCCCCTTACCTTAATGTACTCACTTGCTCAGAGGCAGGAGAGAGAAGAGAGGGAGGGGGCAGACTTGAGACAAAGACATTGGATGGTGACTTCACTCACCCAAGGATGGAGGCTCAGGCATCGACACCTTTCATTCACAATGTATCTGCCGGCTGCTGAGCTTCAAATTTCTAGCTCACCCATCTCTTCCCTGAGGCACAGAACACCGGGGATTGGCGTGTGGATGGGTAGACGGAGGGGTAAGGGTGGGAGGAACAGAGAGCCTTCTCTCCTCTCCTGCCCATGTATGGGGGTGGGGCCCGTGCGCATAGCTATGTACTTGGTGGTTGTGGTACTCATTTACTTGAGGAACTGCAGTCCATTCTGAATAATGTGTCCGGGTTTCAGGCAGTCTGAACCCCAGACACACGATTCAAAACCCAGACTGTCCGAGTCAATCCTGGCCAGGTGGGGGATGGGCTCCTCCAGTCACCTGTCCTCCATCTATCCATTAAATTGCATGTGCTTCCATTGTGAAGCCTCTCATATATAGAGTTAGGACTGCAGTATACAGGGAGCCTTGACGAGGCCTGCAGCTTATGCATGCACTTGCAAATGTGTGTAACCAATCCCCTGCCTTTTAAACGCTACTGTTAGACAGGTGTATTTGTTTGGTGGCAGACTGGTCGGTAAGTTGAGCTTGGAATTCTGTGTTTTTTGTTTGTGGATGCCCCTCCATAGCTCCTTGCTGTAGTGGCCAGTTATAGGTGGTGGACAGTGACCTTTGTTTTGAACCCTAGTTCAAACCCTTCACCACCATTTAAATATAATTTGTCTTTAGATAAACTGAGATCAAGCTGCTCATATTAATGCTGAAGGTTGGAAAGAAGGAGCTGTCATGTAGTAGTGAGTGTCAAACAATAGGAGCAGATATGTCTGTAGGGTGACAAGGGGTTTTTTTTTTTTTCGTGCAGCTCAGCCGCCCGTGACTGAGGATGGATTTACATTGAAGGACATGTTTGTTTGTTTTTTTTTAAATAAAGGACTTGTCAAAACTGTTGTTTTTATTTACTTTTGACTTTTTTTGGTGAATGAGTAGGGGCACTATGTACCCCATACTCATTCACATGGGGGAGGGCAGGATCTGGGGGCCTTTCTTAAATGGGGCATCCAGATTCTGATAAGCTCCCCCCACACCCCTACAACCAACAGGCCAGGGTTATGAGGAAGAAGTATTTGTCCTCATCAACACAGGGAAAAAGGTGCTTTGCCACCCCCCCATGTTGAGGGCATGTATGGTTCTCCCTTTCCTGGATGGATTTTGGGGGATCTCAAGCAATTTGTTATTTTTTTTCTTTCTGGTGTGGGGCATCCCTTAAAATGCATACAAATCCCAAGGGGTGGGGGGGGGGGGCAGGGGGGGGGGGGGCATGCTGTTTTTACTTTAAGGTTCTTTCATTTACATTCTGCTGTCTGCGGGGAATCTTAGCTGACAGCAGGAATGACTCATCATTGTTGAGGAGTTGGTTACTGTTGATCCATCTCTGCTGCTGATGAAGAAATGATCAAAAACACAACTCTTGGGTGTGAATAAAGGTTGGGTTAGGCCCCTCTCATGCAGGGCAGGCTCTGTTTTGATCAGTAGGTGATTTGTCTGCGGATCCCCTGCTGATCAGAACAGAGTGGTTGGATGACAGGTCTGTGTCTGCTCAACTTATCAAGGGCAGACATGGACAGAGCCTGCTCTGCATTATGGGTGGTTGGGTGTAAACAGATTCCGCTGTCCATTTCTGCCCTGACCTGATTGGGTTGAAGGTAGGAGGGTGTAAACGGACACAGGTTCTCACAGGCCAGTGTAAGGTTTTATTATACAATTTTCTGTTTGTAATGGTATTTGGGTTTGAATATAGCACCCTTTCAGGTGGTTTTAATGTTGGATGGTATCTATACTTTCCTTATATGGGCATTATTAAGGCTATTTTTATCTTCACAGAGTCTTCACCAAAAATATAGTGAATCAAAATGGAGAGCATTAGATGTCTGTTTAAATTTCTCACTGGAGGAACTTTGGGAAGGGGAAAGTACTGGGGCTGTCTGGAGAGTTGCTAACTGGCCGGATTGGGACCATCATGGGCATATGTAAAGAGGCCCTGTATAATGCTGTTTAAGAGCTCCTGTGATTAAGAGGGCTCCATGTGTGTGAGCATATGAATGCACAGTTGAAGGTGTTTTTTGTGAAGAGGTGCACTGGTGTTTCACAGATTGTGAGTTAGGGACCTTAGATTGTAAGTTCCTTGAGGGCCGGGACTGATGTGAATGTGCAATATATATGTAAAGCAATGCGTAAATTGTTGGCTGTATATACAGGTGATACTCGAAAAATTAGAATATTGTGCAAAAGTTCATTTATTTCAGTAATGCAACTTAAAAGGTAAAACTAATATATGAGGAGGGGCGGACTGACCATAAGGGCACTCGGGCACTGCCCGAGGGCTCTTGGCTAGTAGGGGCCCCATGAGAGGCTCCTGGTACTTCAGTCCCAAGGAATCTGTGCTGATCCTGTATCCCAGTGCAGGACCAAGTTCCAGCACTGAGCTCTGGTACCTGGCCTGACAGGGGCACGCTAGCGTGGGCACTCAGGACACCTTTCCCACATCTGTAGGGGCGAACGTATGTAATGTGGGCGCAGTGCAATAAGTAGGTGGTGTATTGTTTGGCTTGAGTGTGGACGGGGACACAGGGGGGCCCCATGATCTTCTATTAACCGGGGGCCCCATGGGTTGTCAGTCTGCCCCTGTATATGAGATAGACTCGTTACATGCAAAGCAATATAGTTCAAGCCGTGATTTGTCATAATTGTGATGATTATGGCTTACAGCTCATGAAAATCCCAAGGAAGTTGGGGACTTTCACAAGGAGTGGACTGAGGCTCGAGTCAGTGCATTAAGAGCCACCACACACAGACGGATCCTGGACATGGGCTTCAAATGTTGTATTCCTCTTGTCAAGCCGCTCCTGAATAGCAAACAACGTCAGAAGCGTCTTACCTGGGCTAAAGAAAAACAGACCTGGTCTGTAACTCAGTGGTCCAAAGTCCTCTTTTCTGATGAGGGCAAATTTTGCATCTCATTTGGAAACCAAGGACCCAGAGTATGGAGGAAGAATGGAGAGGCACACACAGCAAGATGCTTGAAGTCCAGTGTGAAGTTTCCACAGTCTGTGTTGATTTTGGGAGCCATGTCATCTGCTGGTGTTGGTCCACTGTGCTTCATTAAGTCCAGGGTCAACGCAGCCGTCTACCAGGAGATTTTGGAGCACTTCATGCTTCGTTCCGCAGACGAGCTCTATGTGGATGCTGACTTCATTTTCCAGCAGGACTTGGCACATTGGCACCTGCCCACACTGCCAAAAGCACCAAAACCTGGTTCAATGACCGTGGGATTACTGTGCTTGATTGGCCAGCAAACTCGCCTGACCTGGACCCCATAGAGAATCTATGGGGTATTGCCAAGAGAAAGATGAGAGACATGAGACCCAACAATGCAAAAGAGCTGAAGGTCGCTATTGAAGCATCCTGGTCTTCCATAACACCTCAGCAGTGCCACAGGCTGATAGCTTCCATGCCACGCCACATTGAGGCAGTCATTGCTGCAAAAGGGGCCCAAACCAAGTACTGAGTACATATGCATGCTTATACTTTTCAGAGGTCTGATATTGTTCTATGTACAATCCTTGTTTTATTGATTGCATGTAATATTCTAATTTTCTGAGATTGTGGATTTGGGGTTTTCATGAGCTGTAAGCCATAATCATCACAATTATGACAAATCACGGCTTGAACTATCTTGCTTTGCATGTAATGAGTCTAGCTCATATATTAGTTTCACCTTTTAAGTTGCATTACTGAAATAAATTAACTTTTGCACGATATTCTAATTTTTCGAGTATCACCTGTAAGTATCTGCAATAAGTAAATTTGAGTCTTCACCACTATTTCAATTAACCAGTTGCGACCACACGCCGTGGATTAACAGTGGCAACATGGCTTGATATTGCATATCACTGTCACCTGACAGCGGCTGCGATATCGTGTGTTGTGAGCGTCTGCACGCCGCGCATGCTTTCCCGCAGTGACAGAACTGGGATCTGTGTATGTAAACACATGGATCTCCGCTCTGACAGGGGAGAGGAGTGTTATCTTCTGTTCTCTGTATATGGGAGAAGAGATTGCTCACCTCCCTCAGTCAGCCCAGCCTCCACACACTTAGAAACATCTCTTAGGGCCCATTCACAACTGAGCGTTTTGTAGCTTGAATATTCCTGAAGCCTGAAGCTACAAAAAACTGTGAGGGGGAAAAAAATCGATGATTCTCTATGGAGATGGTTCTCATCACCACTCAAAAACGCCTGAAGCCAAACGCCCCAAGCTCAAACTAGTCCCGGAGGTATTTTTGTCGCGCGAATTGGGCATATTCCGGCGTTTCTGGAACATTTGTATTGCCATTCTATCAATGGAAAAGCGTCAGTCGCACGTATTAGCGTGACATCGGCGTTTGCAAACGCGCGACGTCTTGCGACAAAAAGCTTCAAAAACGCTTCGCTCAGGTGTGAATGCAGCCTTAGGGAACACACTTAACCCTTTGATTGCCCGCTACTGTTAGCCCCTTCCCTGCCAGTGACATTTATACAGTAATCAGTGCATTTTCATAGCACTGATCGCTGTATGTCCGACATGTCCGCCGTAATATTACAGTTCCGATAAAAAAGATCGCCACCATTACTAGTACAAAAAAAATAGTAAAAATGCCATAAATTAATTCTCATGGTTTATAGACGCGCCAACTTTCGCGAAAACCAATCAATAAACGCCGTTTTTTTTTTTTTAGAAAAATATAAGGAAACTATATATATCGGCCTAGACTGATGAATACATTTGGGGTTTTTTTTCGTTTTTTGTATATGTATTTTAGCAAAAAGTAAGAAATATTGTTTTTTTTGTTTATAGCGGTGATCAGAAGTGACACAGTGGTGATCAAATACCACCAAAAGAAAGATCTATTTGTGGGAAAGAAAGGACGCAAATTTTGTTTGGGTGCAACATCGCACGACCGTGCAATTGTCAGTTAAAGCGACGCAGTGCCAAATCGCAAAAAGTGCTCTGGTCATAAAAGGGGAAATCCTTCCGTGGGGTGAAGTGGTTAATAAAAATAATTTATGACCATGCTTCCCAATAGGTTTTTTTTATCAATTCCTGTCTAACAGAGAAAGCCTAACAGAATTAATTTTTGTGTCCCACTGAGATTTTCCCTCAAATTCCTGTTTCAGAGAACAAAAGCAAGAAAATCCGTTAATGTACAGTCAGAACCATAAATATTGGGACATCAACACAATTCTAATGTTTTTGGCTCTATACACCACCACAATGGATTTGAAATGAAACAAACAAGATGTGCTTTAACTGCAGACTTTCAGCTTTAATTTGAGGTTATTTACACCCAAATCAGGTGAACGGTGTAGGAATTACAATAGTTTGTATATGTGCCTCACACTTTTTAAGGGACCAAAAGTAATGGGACAATTGGGTGCTCAGCTGTTCCATGGCCAGGTGTGTGTTATTCCCCCATTATCCCATTTACAAGGAGTAGATAAAAGGTCCTGAGTTAATTTCAAGTGTGCTATTTGCATTTGGAATCTGTTGCTGTCGACTCTCAATATGAGATCCAAAGAGCTGTCACTATCAGTGAAGCAAGCCATCATTAGGCTGAAAAAACCCCAAACCCATCAGAGAGATAGCAAAAACATTAGGTGTGGCCAAATCAACTGTTTGGAACATCCTTAAAAAGCAAGAACGCACCGGTGAGCTCAGCAACACCAAAAGACCCGGAAGACCACGGAAAACAACTGTGGTGGATGACCGAAGAATTCTTTCCCTGGTGAAGAAAACACCCTTCACAACAGTTGGTCAGATTAAGAACACTCTCCAGGAGTCAACAATCAAGAGAAGACTTCACCAGAGTGAATACAGAGGGTTCCCCACAAGATGTAAACCATTGGTGAGCCTCAAAAACAGGAAGGCCAGATTAGAGTTTGCCAAACAACATCTAAAAAAGCCTTCACAGTTCTGGAACAACATCCTATGGCCAGATGAGACCAAGATCAACTTGTCCCAGAGTGATGGGAAGAGAAGAGTATGGAGAAGGAAAGGAACTGCTCATGATCCAAAGCATACCACGGGCATGTGTGGCTGCCAATGGAACTGGTTCTCTTGTATTTATTGATGACGTGACTGCTGACAAAAGCAGCAGGATGAGTTCTGAATTCTGAAGTGTTTTGTGCAATATTATCTGCTCATATTCAGCCAAATGCTTCAGAACTCATTGGACGGCGCTTCACAGTGCAGATGGACAGTGACCCGAAGCATACTGTGAAAGCAACCAAAGAGTTTTTTAAGGGAAAGAAGTGGAATGTTATGCAATGGCCAAGTCAATTACCTGACCTGAATCCAATTGAGCATGCATTTCACTTGCTGAAGACAAAACTGAAGGGAAAATGCCCCAAGAACAAGCAGGAACTGAAGACAGTTGCAGTAGAGGCCAGGCAGAGCATCACCAGGGATGAAACCCAGCGTCTGGTGATGTCTAAGGATTTGCAACCAAGTATTAAACAGTAAAAGTTTGATTTATGATTGTTAATCTGTCCCATTACTTTTGGTCCCTTAAAAAGTGGGAGGCACATATACAAACTGTTGTAATTCCTACACCATTCACCTGATTTGGATGTAAATACCCTCAAATTAAAGCTGAAAGTCTGCAGTTAAAGTACATCTTGTTCGTTTCATTTCAAATCCACTGTGGTGGTGTATAGAGCCAAAAACATTAGAATTGTTTCAATGTCCCAATATTTATGGACCTGACTGTATATTTTCACCTCTAAGCCAAAAATGTGAGAACCCCCCAACAGAACATATTTGCTATGCATTCTCAAAGCATATACATTTTACCTTTCTAGTTGTTTTGAGGCAAGATTATACATAGGACTCTGTAAGCAGCTTGTTGTGTTCAGAATACAGGAGACAGATTGTAATAAAAGAGTATGGAAATAAAAAATCCCAAACATTCATATTCAGCTAGATGTATTCAGCTAGATGGCTGCAGCACTGATCCAATGCTGCAGCAGTCCCCCACCGGCTCTAAGACCGAGAAATCACATAACTGCATATCGCTTGCTTCTCGGTTTTCAGTGAGCAGAGAGCGGTAAATCACCACTCTCTGCTCTACCACTCTAAAGTTTACTGGAGCACCGAGCTGTGGAGGAGGCGGGAGAGGCTGGTATCAGTTAGTTATCCGGGCAGATCCCATCATTATTGTTGGAATCCTTGCAGAACCTGGAACGGCTCTTTGAGCTGTTGGCTGAATCTGGTCACATGAGTGCAGGGCTAAGTGCACTCCTGTGATCCATGGGAGAAGTATGGCCAAAAAAAGTTGGCCAATACTTCTCCTTTAATCCACCTATACATCTGAACTAATGTTTAGAAAGGGATATTAAAACACAGCTCCTCAGCTTCCTCATTACATAAAGCAGTGGTCTCCAAACTGAGGCCCTTTGCTTGCGTTCATCTGGCTTTAGGGTTCAATTTCATCCACTGATACCAACAATGGGGCATAATATCCCCCTCTGACACCAATGAAGAGGCACAATTTCTCCCAATGGCACCAACGATGACGTCCAATGACACCAATGATGGGGCACAGTTCCTACCACTGACACCAATGATGGGGTACAATTCCTACCACTGACACCAATGTTGGGGCACAATTCCTCCCACTGACACCAATGATGGGGCACAGTTCCTACCACTGACACCAATGATGGGGCACAGTTCCTACCACTGACACCAATGTTGGGGCATGATTCCTCCCTCTGACACCAATGATGGGGTACCATTCCTACCACTGACACCAATGATGGGGTACAATTCCTACCACTGACACCAATGATGAGGTACAATTTCTCCAAACAAACGATGGAGCATTATTTTTTCCCCACTGACGTTGGGACTTTTTCTACTCCCATTCACCACAGTCCGGCCCCGCTAAAGTCTAAAGGACAGTAAATTGGCCCTTTGTGTAGAAAGTGTGGAGACCCCTGACATTGAGGAAAACTCTAGTTTTGGAGTTTCAGAAAGGGTAAGTATAAAGATGAGGCAATTATAAAGATTGGCCCCAATTGGTTGGGACTTTAAAGACAGGAATACACCAATTCTGTTAAAAAAGTTACATCAAACGTCGGGTTGGTTGGGCCTTGACCGTCTCCACAACTTCCCTCTTTATGTCATCAACCCCTCAATTTTAAATTTCATAAGGAGAGTCTAGGACCTTTGCAAAGATCTTATTGCAAATCTAATTTCGTCTGTTTCTTGATAGTTGAATGAGCTGGTCATTAGGCTTTTGTTTCGGATTCCTTATTATGTATTTGTCCATTCATTGTGTTGGGCTTTGCAGGCCAATATTTCACTTGTTATTACTTGTGATGTTTGTGCGGGATTACTGGGCGTCAGCTTAGGCTGGCAGTGACCCTTAACCCTTTTCTCCTGATGCATGCTGGGGGAGGGGCTGTACCAGGAAGTCAGTCATGGTGTGTGAGGGACTGGGAGTGGCCGCATGATACTCAGAGGGGATTACATCCGGTAACAATAGAAGCCTGTTGTATTGAGACTCCTACATGTAAGAATGTCATCATGTTCCTGAGTGAGTAATAAACCTTTCCTTGGTTAAAGTGGAGTTCCACCCAGAATTTTTTTTTTTTTTTTTTTTTGGTATCCACTCTTAATACTAAATAGATGTAACCTTTTGTTTCCTTTACTTTCAAACTGCCTAGTAATTTCATGTATTCTTTACTCACAATTTCATTTCTCTCACTGCTGGACTTTTCCATTTTAGGTGAGGGCACCTGAAGCCCATCCGTAGTCTCCTGGCATTTCTTCCTGAAAGAAGTGCATGGTGGGTAACCATCAAGCACTCCTCGATCTCGGCCCGCCTTAAATCGCGTCATTTCCTGTCTGGAAATAACACGATTTTACAGTACAGGGAAGCCCACTGACTCCTGGGAAATGACGAGTCACATCTCCCAGGAGGCCATGCTAAGTAGGAAGTGAGGAGAAGAGCCTAGGACCTAAAAGGGGCAGATTACAGAGAACACCTAGCAACAAGCGACTTAGGGTGAGTATAATTTTTTTTCCTTCAAAGGTAAGTCTGTATGAGCAAAGGACTTGTATGATGTAAAAAAAAAAAAAAATTCTGGGTGGAACTCCGCTTTGAGAAGTGCATCTGGCCTGTGTGTAACTTGCTGAGCAGATACCGGCAGCATCGCTAGTAGCACCCTGAGAGAGGGACTGGGTGCCATGCTTTCACATGTCATGCCAGATGGCATGGAGCGCCCCATTTCTTTTGCCTCCAGGTCTTTAACCTCAACAGAACAAAATTACTCCCAGATATACAAGGAAGCTTTGACCATTGTATGGACCACAAACAAATTTCACACGTACATCTTTGGTCGGGAGTTCACACTTATCACTGACCACAAGCCTCTGCCGTCAAAACTGAACACTCAGAAAGGGATTTCTACAACAACTGCATTTCGCTTACAAAGATACGCTTCTTGGGAGCTTATACTTATTCTATCAGATACCGCATGATGCCCATGGCAATGCAGATGCATTTTCCAGATAGCCAATTGGTGACCACCCATCAAGAGACATACACATAGTGGAAATACACAGGCCACAATCCCACATGTTCACCTCCCTAATTGCTAGACATACAGCCACAGATCCCATCCTGTCTCAGATATTCTCGTATGTTCAGGCTGGATGGCCAGAGAATGTCCCAGGTGAATTTCGTCCGTACTTTACCAGAAAATGTGAGCTTGTGACTAATGCTGGTTGCCTACAGTGGGGCAATACAGTGATTATACCTCAGTATTTGCAACCAACCTTGCTAAGGATACTGCATGGGGGCCATCTTGGCATGGTGCGCATGAAGCAGCGAGCCCGGAGCTATGTTTGGATACAGCAATTGAAGATTATGTGGCTCAATGTCCTGGGTGCTGTCAAGCTCAGCGACCCCAAAAGAAAGGAACCCTGCAACCTTGGCCATGGCCGACAGACCCGTGGCCAAGACTCCATCTTAATTTAGCTGGCCCAATCCAGGGTAAAATGTATTTGATCGTGGTGGATGCACATTCAAAATGGCCAGAGGTTTTTCAAATGCCTTCTGTTACCTCAGCTGCTACCATTTTAGTCTTAAGGCAACTCTTTGCTCAATATGGCTTGCCAACAGCCATGGTCTCGGACAATGGGACTCAATTTACATTGCATGAGTTTCAATCCTTCCTTGGTGGCTTGGGCATTGAACACTACAAAACAGCTCCTTATCATCCAGCCTCGAATGGGCTGGCAGAGCGGTTTGTGCAGACGTTTAAGAAGCACTTACTGTCTACTCTGGACCAGGTTGGAATGTCTGAGGAGAAGCTGCTGAAGTTCTTGACCATGTACAGAAACACAAAACATGCTACCACTGGGCTGTCCCTAGCTTTTCTTATGTCTGGAAGGCATCTCTGCACCAAACTTGTTTTGGTTCGTCCACAGGGACAGTCACCTACTCCTTCTCCGCCAGGCCATCCTGGATTCCGTGCTGGTGATCTTGTATGGCTTCGGAATTACAGAGTTTTGTCTCATTGCCTTCCTGGCATTATTGATGGACCTCTTGGAAGAAGAATGTACCTTGTTCCCCTGGAGAACGGCGTTTCTGTTCGACCCAGGACTCTACTGGTGACATATGGCATGGTGTCTGGCATGATCCCACAAGTTTACAACCAAACCCTGAAGTGGATGGTGACCTTATTCCTGAGGAGCCCAGACATGTGCCTGGAGTTGCAGAGACTGATCTGTCTGTTGGACATCCACTGACGGACTCTACCTCTCCCTGTGCTGTGTCACTTTGTAAGTCTGCCCACCAATGACATCAAACCCCTCTTTGGCAAAGCACTGAAAGCTTATAGGACACATTGGAGGTCAGGAAACAGAGACAAAGGGCTCATAAAGTGATGTGGGAGCCACAGAACTGAGTTGGAGCTACTACTTGCTGAACTGATCCTGCTTGCCTTGTTATTTTATGTGTTGAGTATTTTGTTCTCTTGTTATGTTTTTTTTTTGTGTGTTTTTTTTGTTTATGGGAAAAAGAGGCGGTATGATGTTTGTGCAGGATTACTGTGTGTCAGTTTAGGCTGGCAGTGACCCTTGACCCTTATATCCTGAGGCATGCTGGGGAGGGGCTGTACCAGGAAGTCAGTCATGGTGTGTGTGGGACTGGGAGCGGCCGCATGATACTCAGAGGGGATTACATCCGGTAATGATAGAAGCCTGCAGTGTTGCCAACCGTCAGTAAATTTACTAACAGTTTGTAAAAATCTGTGATTTTTAGAACTGTCTATAAATATCAGGGTCTGATAATTTGTCATGCTGTGCTGACTTTTTAAGTGTAAACTGGGCAAACTACTTGATATGGGTATTGTCAGTGTTTCCATGTTGTGTTTAAATATCAATTGTCTTAGTTTTTAATAGGAGTTCAGTTATTTTTCAGGTTGCCAGTAAAAAATGTGCTCTGCCAGTAAGATTTTCCATGATTTGCCAGTAAAAAACGCTGCGGGAGGTTGGCAACACTGGAAGCCTGTTGTATTAAGACTCCTACATGTAAGAATGTCATCATGTTCCTGAATGAGTAATAAACCTTTCCTTGGTTAAGAAGTGCATCCGGCCTGTGTGTAACTTGCTGAGCGGATACTGCCAGCATCGCTAGCAGCACCCTGAGAGACCCCGCATCTAAGGGACATAGCATTACTTCTCTTTGTTTTTGAAATCCAATAAACATATTGAAAAGAAAAAAAGTTACATGAATCGTATTACTTTTGATTTGAATAAAGATTGATGTAACCTTTTTATTGGTGTATTCCTGCCTTTAAAGTCCCAACAATTGGGGGCCAATCCTTATAATTGTCTATGACTGAGGCTGGGTTCACACTGCCGCAAGGAGCGGCTCAAAACAGGGGTCCGGTGCGCCCCCATTCACCGATTCAGGTCCAATTTCAGTTTGAATTTTTGTCTGAATTCGGACCTGAAATGGACCAGAAGACGCACAGGACTGTGCAATTTGCACCGGAGCCGCTCCAGAGATGTGTGAACCGGCTCCACAGAGAGCCAGTCATGATCTCCTGACAGACGAATTGGATGCGAGGAAACCCACATCCAATTCGCAATAGTGTGAACCCAGCCTAAAGGGATGTTGGCAAATATCAGAGTAAACCCCTATGCTTTGAAGTAAAAGGTGAGCAGCATTTGTTTTTTAAAGGCAACCTAAAGTATGGTCACAGCATACACTTTCATTATAAAACATCAACATTATAATAACAATACAGTTATATTTTCCAATCCAATATAATTTACTTGAAAAATCTCATTTCATGTTGTGAGAACTGCCTATCTATTGGTTTTCTCTTTCCACAACTTTCTGGATTACCTGCATGTGTTGCAACATCTCCTCCATTTCTAAGGACTACATATCCCATGGTACCTTGCTGCCTGCGAGCAGGAATTCCTGTACTGACTCTGCCTCCTGAAACTCCTCTGTAGTTCAGAAGGCAGGCTCTGTGAAGTGTGTGGCACAGCAGTGCCTATCCAAATGGCATAGTGACTACGTGTCACAGAATTCAAGGAAGTAAATGTGTGGGGATCTTCACAAAATTAGTTTGCAAACTTCAAGATTGTTCCGTGAATGGGATTAGGCTAGAAATAATAATTGGAAATGAGGTACGGCTGCAGTAAAATGTTACTGAGCCATCCCTTGACCAATTGTTTTGAATGAAAAAAAATTGGTCTTGTCCTCTATTCCCCGTAAGGAGACACCTCCTGTGTAAAAGGAACTTACAGAATTTCCTATAAGTGTAAGGTATTGAATTTCGCATAGATATCAATTTTTACAGTTTAGAATATAAGTAAAGGTTAATAATAAAGATCGGATTAGGGTAAGTGCCTTGTTAGAACTTCAAACGTTTGATTAAAACACTTCTAGGGGTGTGTAAATGAAGGAACTTAAGACACTGTGCATCAGTGATACGGTAAACCTATCCGTGACGACACGGTGT
>BLSH010257403.1:2660198-2680635 GCA_018402905.1 Glandirana rugosa | reverse complement strand
GCCCAGCTGGCCATACTCCCCAAATACCACGCGACAAAGGAAATTCTCCTCTGGGTGGCCCTGGAATCAGTGGACTGTGATCCACTGTCCACTGCCAATCTCCTTTGGCTACAACCATCTCACCGGCGAAACCTCCGCAATCCAATTACCAAACACAGCTTAACCCTATGGGATAGGCTTAAAAAACCCTTTGGTCTCCAATCACCCCAAAATCCCCTACTCTCCTTCTTACATAACCCAGCCTTCTACCCAGCGTGGACCTCTCTGCACTCCTTTATTAACAGGTCTAGGGCTGGCCTCCTTCGGGCGCAACACTTATTCAGATCCCACGTTATCACTCCCCTCTCTACCTTATGTGAGACCCACCACCTACCTCCCACTGAAGTATTCAGATACATTCAGATAAAACATTTCTACACACAATACACCCCCCCCCCCCCCGGACAATTCTGTCCCCTCCCTCTCACTGTTTGAACAGGCCTGTCACGCTGACCCCCACAAACGAGGCCTCATATCTGATCTATATGCATTTCTTCTATCTGCTACCACTCCTACACCCCCCACATACGTTGGGAAATGGGAACGAGACTTACCCTCCCACAGAGACGACCTAAATTGGAACCAAATCTGGCAATCCACCAAATCCGCCTCACCTAACATTGTTGCCTTGGAAACTAACTACAAAGTACAAACTAGGTGGTACCTGGTCCCCTCCAGGATATCCAAATTTCAGCCAAACTACCCTCCTACCTGTTTCCGTGGTTGTTCAGACCAAGGTAACCATATCTCAGCTGTTTGACACGTCTTTATTACCTGACCCTGCAGTAGCTCTCTTGAATAGTACTGTAATACTGTGTCCAACAGACAGTTTAAACTTCTACTCTTTGTTACAACGGTGACCAAACAGTCCATTGCCAAGGCTTGGAAATCCGCCACGCTATCCATGGTCCCAGTTAAACACCGGATTAACCAGCCGTTTATACACGCTAAAACTGAGGCCATCTATTTTGACAAGCTCCCCATATTTGAAAAGCTCTGGCGTCCATGGGCCACTCATGGTCTACCACCGGGCTTTGATCAATCACTGATCATAGACAACGGGTGAAGAAACTCCACCTTGGCTGCACACCCTCAGGCTCCTCCTAGCCAACACCCCCCCTCTGGAGATCCCCCCCACAAACATCCCCTCCTTCCTCTTTTCTCTTTCTTATTCACTTCTCCCTCCTCTCCCTAACATACAAACTATGATTTACAGGAGGCCTTTGCTCCCCCACTTTGGCTGGGCCACTTAGTCGGATCCCAGTCAGGGAAGTAAACCCTCCGACTCCTGCACTTCATACTATAATTGTTCTTATCTTAGAGCTAAATTCACTGTTTTTTTTTAATTTTTTTTTTAATTTTATTTTATTCTTAAGTGTTTCAACATTACTGGACTTTAGTTTTTCCTAAGGTATACCGGACTCAGCATACTGAAAAATCACAACTACAAGGTGAATTGTTCACATTTATGCTTAATTGTAACACTCTGATTGAGTCTTATCACCTATGTAATGCTGTTATACATGAATATTGTTCTGTACCTGCCACTTTTCTCTCAATAAAATATTTAAACGAAGGAAAAAAAAAAAAAAATACACAGGAGGAGGCTTTCCTGGAGGCACGAGAGCAAGAGAGAGGACAGAGTGAGTAGTCAACACTTTTGGAGACTAACAAGTGAGGAGACGACCACATGTATCCAGTCTCCCTGAAGACAGCAGTGTGCTTAAAGTGATTGTAAAGTATTGTTTTTTCTTTAAAAACTATAACAAACATGTTATACTTACCTGCTATTTTCAGTGGTTTTTGCACAGGGCAGCCCAGATTCTCCTCTTCTCGGGTTCCTCTTTAGCACTCCTGGCCCCTCCCTTCAGGCAAGTCCCCCCACAGCAAGCAGCTTGCTATGGGGGCACCCGAGCTGAGCTACAGCTCCGTGTGTCCATTCACACACGGAGCTGTAGTTCAGCCCTGCCCCTTCTCTCTCCTGACTGGCCAACTGACTTTGACAGCAGCGGGAGCCAATGGCTCCGCTGCTGTGTCTCAGGCAATCAGTAGGGAGTGTCCTGGATGGCGGAGGGACTCGTGGACATTGCTGGATAGAGATGGCGCTCAGGTAAGTATTAGGGGTTCTGGGGCGGCTGCTACACACAGAAGGCTTTTTACCTTAATGCATTAAGATGAAAAAAACCTTCTGCTTTTACAACTCCTTTAACGCGTTTGTTAACCTAAAAAAAAAAAAAATGGATCTGGCTCCTTTAAAGCATGAATAACAGCACAGTGCTTGTGCTGTGTAATTTGGCCCCCTGTATCACCTGTAATTCCTGGCTGATCCTGCCAGTTTCTGCCCTCCCCCCTGTAAGCTGACTACGGTATATCAGGGCTGCTGAACTCTGACACCGTGGTCAGTTTACATGACTCTGTCATCCACAGCTCTCACGTCTCAACGCTGTCCTCAGTGCCCTCCCCTCAGCTCCTGCTGCTCTCATAACTGTTAAAATCTTACATAATCCTCCTTGTTCTCTAATGACAGGAGCTCCCGTCTCTGTGTTTTATAAAAAAAAAAAAAAAAATGCCTCCTTTACCATATTTCATAGCGGTTCCATGCACTCATGTGACCGGCCGGCTCTCTCTCTCCTCGCGTCCCGACTGACGTCAGCGGGAGAATCTCAGCCCCGCCCACTGCATCCGTCAGCTGGGCAGAGGAGAGAGCCAGCAGGTTATGCGATAGCAGGGAGCCGCTCTGAAATACTGTAAAGGAGGCATTTTTTTTTATAAAACACAGAGACAGGAGCTCCTGTCATTGGGGAACAAGGAGGATTATGTAAAGTTGGCAAAGTGGGTTAACAACCACTTTAAAACGTAGTTCCACCCAAAAGTGGAACTTCCGCTTTAAGTCTCCGTGACCCCCTGACATGCCACAATTGGCATATCGTTTTTTTTGGGGAGGGGCGAACACCTATTTTTGACAGGTATCCAGCTCCCACTTCCTCTCCTGGCTCAGCAGAGCTGGAAGGAAGTTCACCTCTCCCCCCTCCCTCCCGGTAATCTTCTGGGACATGTCTGGTCCCAGAAGATTGCCCGGCCATTCAGAGAGCTGCAGCGTGGATCATGCATGCGCAGTGCATGCCTGGATATGAAGCCACAGCCGGGCACCCAAAGTTGAAATGCTGGTGCCAAATGGAGGAGGGGGAAAGGAGCGAGGCAGCGGGCGGACGCATCACTGGAGCATGGGACAGGTAAGTGTACATTTTTTGTAGTTGCTGACTTTTAAACAGGCGGAACTTCGCTTTAAGTCTTCATCCTTCCCTAAGAGATCTCCTGAGAGTCAGCCAGGTGGACTGGTGTAGGGAGTTAGCTTGGAGGGCTAGTGAAAGGGTCAGCTGCAGCCAGGTGGGTTGGCAGTGCCTGAAGAGGTGGTGCTGGGATCAGTGGCCACAGATGAGAAGTTACAAGCTGTTTTGCTACACTGTGCTACACACAAGGGACTATGAGTTCCTGCCTGTAATGGGCTATTGCTAATCTGACTGAGAGCCTGTCAGATCAGTCAAGTGATTCATCTGGAGCAAACAAGTGTGTGAAGGAGGAAAGTAAAGGAGACTGTACATAGGTGTATATAGGAAGATGTCCCTGAAGCTTTGCTGAAAGTTTTGCTAAAGTCAAGTGGGCATCCCATAACCTCCCATCACTATCCAAATTATTGACCCTCAATAAATAACAAAAAAAAAGTCACAGACTGTACTCTGACTCTCGGTGCTTGTGAAAATTCAGTGTGCCTGGCTGTGCAGGAGTGGGGGATGCAAGTTTATCAGCAATCCCTATGCGGGTCTGCTACATAAGGTTTTCCTGCTGGTGAGTCAAAATGACAACATATAAAGTTCTGTGTTGTTAAAACGTTGAACAAAGGATACAGTATACTGCAACGCTGTTGATGTTGTTAAAGTGGTTCTAAAGGCAAATTTATTTTTTTTACCTGTCCATAGTAAAAATATGTCATTACTTTGACGTTCATTACCAGGGTTATGGCAGCAGCTAGCTGCCATAACCCCGGTGCAGTTTTTTACTATGACCGGTTCTGCGTCATTTAAAAGTGGTCCCGCAGGCAGATTCACCGCGGGATAACTTTTAGAAGTGACGGGAGGGGTTCCCACCACTTCTCGGACATTCTCGGGCTTACCGGACCCATCGGTAATACCCGGAAGCGATCAGATGTGGCTGTTTGCTGGGCAGGAAGTCGAGTGAGGCCAGGATGACCACCACTCGTCTCTATGCCCTTGGAGGATCAGAGCGACATCTGATGTCACTTCTGGTTCTCGGGCCAAAACAAATATTTTATTTTTTTTAATTCAAAATAAATTTTATTTCTTTTGTTTTTTAAGGTAAATGAGAGATTTAGGGTCTTTTTGACCCCAGATCTCTCAATAAAGAGGACCTGCCATCCTTATTTGTATTACAAGGGATGTTTACATTCCTTGTAATAGGAATAAAAGTGATGAAAAAAAAAGGGACAGTGTAAAAATAAAAAATAAAAAGTAAAATAAAGAAGTAAAAAAAAATGTAAAGCATGACATGTTAGGTATCTATTTACTTGGGGTAACATCATCTTTCGCAATATACAAAAAAAACGGGGTAACTATTGTGTTTAGTGTTTTTTTTTTTCATGAAAGTATATTTTTCCCAAAAAATTGCATTTGAAAGACTGCTGCATAAATACTGTGAGACATAAAATATTGCAACAATGGCCATTTTATTCTCTAAGGTCTCTGCGAAAATATAGGGACCCTTCAAGTGCTGGGATGCTCCCCCCACTGTTGGCAATGCACTGTGGGCCCTCTACCACGGGGAGCCATGGCGCACATATTGCACTGTACGGATGCAAGGGGGCGATTGGTTAACATCCGGCTTGCCCCCCCCCCCTTTCCCATGGTGAGGGTTCCTGCCCACTTTCTGCTTGCCCAGGATCTGTGATCCATCGGTCCCACAGATGTGTGGGACCTGCTTTCCCTGTATGCTCGGCAAAGCCCCCACCATGATGGGACTTGAGACTGAGGTCCGGCTCTCCGCCCAACGCTCACATCCAGCTCCTGCCCCATCCAGTGGCTTTGCATTATGGGGATCGTGGTCCCTATCTGGACCTATACTGTTGGCGCGTGCACCCGCCATGGATCACATCCGCACTCGGCCGGTGACGTCAGATGTGGGAGATGTATAAAGTCGGCGGCTCCAGCCTATGTGTCAAGCTGGAGACTGGGGGCGCGTGTCTATGTGGACTATACTGCAGGTATCTTTTGAACCTTTGATGATCCATCCTATTTGTATTTCTAACCTTTATGAACGTTTGGGTCATTTTTGTGATTTCCCTCTGTGTTTTTCCTTTTTCTTTTTAATGCCGTTGTTCGGCTATAAACCACCGCCCTTGTATTTGGACATCATAAGCTATCTGAATTGATATTGCAGCCTCTTTTGCTGCCATATCTAATTGAACTCAAGGGCTTGTACTTTTACATTCATATCTAAGGAGGCTTTTAGTTTGAACCCAGCGTGTTTATTGGCCTTCTAGTTATAATGAGCCAGCAGCCATATTATCTCCTTTCTATCTATTGTCACAATAAAGCTTCATTGTTTTTATATATCTTTTTGTATTTTGAACTCTATTTTCTTGCACCGCATAATCCCCCCAGGGAACCCCGTTATACGCCTACACATCAAACTTTGGGATGAGGTGCCTAAAATCGTGTTCCTAAATCTGAATGCCAAGGGGACAATTCTTTTTTCTGCTATGATATTTGTGTTTCAATACACACCTGGTTCCCTACCCCTGTCGTCCTCCTTGGCTTTTTTCAGAAAATTGTATTGGTGCAAGTTAATAGACTCCATTTTTCTCCCCTTTTTTTGATCTTTTTCTCATATGACTTATGTGATTGATATTTACTGTTATTGATTAAGCTGTTTTATATCTGCTGTTGCGATAATTCATCTCCTAGCCTCCCCTTTTTTCTGTGACCATCTATCTCTTACCGCCATGGCAGCCTTTTGTGGACAAGCCTGGGAAGGGCTTATGACAAAGATCGAGGAAACCTCAAGAGGATCTCAGAGGATGACCTAGATAAAGCTTTTACTAGATTACAACACATGTTGGAGTAAAAAGTGAGGATTTTCTGGCATAAAAAGTTTTTCGAAAAATACATGGATAATAAAATTATACCATGGGGACTTAGAATTCAAATTTTTCCGAATCTACGCAAAGTCGATGACTCCCTTAAAACTACAGGCAGTCCCCGACTTACGAACATCCGAGTTACAAACGACTCCTACTTACGAACGGGGGTGGTGTGACGTCACTGCTGGCCGCTTGCACTCAACACTGGTCCCGGATACGGGCAAGCGGCGCCAGACACATCCCACAGTACTGTACAGAATGGCCACAAGAGCCCCATATAGCACAACTGCACACATAGCAGTGCCCGGAACATCCCACTTCTCTGCACAAGTTGAAGTTACACTTAGAAATGTACAGTTCCGACTTACGAACAAATTCGATTTACGAACGAACCTACAGTCCGTAACCCGTTCGTAACTCGGGGACTGCCTGTATATGGGAGCATAACCTCCAAAGTTGTTCGCTGGAGATGCTATCAATCTTATGTAAACAATATGATCATGAGATTGCTGTCACAGATCAACTAATCATCAAATGGTATAGTGAATTTCAATCAATACGTTCTAATAGCAAATTCATCAAGAGGGAAGATAAGGTCAGGAAACATATTGAAAAATATGCTCTCGACATTATCAAGAATAAGAAACACAAATATGCCAGGGATATGCATGCCCATGAGAATGGTCATGCATACAAATGGAACTCCTTCAACAGCTCTAGAACAGTAAGAAAATGCATTTTTTCCTTGACTGTTAATAGGAATGATGTTGTCTCTAATCTCTCCTCAATTTCCTCCCTATCCTCTAGTCAATCGACGATCTATCACGACCTATCCGAGGACAGATTACCTAAAAGAAGGAAAGGTGATTCGGAACAACTATCCACTGTTTCATTACGACACTTGGACACATCCTTAACACGTCGACCAAATGCGGGTCGCCCGAAATCCTCACTTGCAGGGCCTGTGGCCACTAATCTTGGTTCACCCAAGATCACACTCGATACCCCAGCACCCGGCTCCCAACTCACTCCCAAAGCTTTGTCCACAACAGCACTGGCACTTGGGACACAAACTAGCACTACCTCCAAGGTAAGTGACCCAATTACCACTGAAACACTGTCAACTAATTCACAAATGGCAGATACTAGATTAGCACCGATTTTTTTAGCCAAGAACCAGGATTCCAATATGAATCCCACCCTCACAAACACCCTTCCAATGACAATGTAACCAAAACAGAAGTAGAGATTATTTATTTATTTATTTTAAAACTTATTTTTATTGAGTTTTCGAATGAAACAACAATTACAACAAGGTAGCAAGAGGGCCAACCTATTGACTCCTCTGGAATCCAAGCTATCTATACATAGATATCCTGGCTATGCCCTTGAGTAATTAAACTTCCCACAACAAATACCCCCCCCCCCCCTTCGAAGTAGAGATTATTAATCTATCACATTATACCTTATCCCCAGCGGAAACTCAGGTGTTAAAGTTAGAATTGACTTTCTGCCCAAATGCTAAGACTAACATTTTTCTCCTTATAAAAGACATTCATCTGTTTGCTAGAAAACTTACATACAAAGTCATGTATAATCAACCCACTGAGGAGGCCCCTCAGGTCCATGAGTATGTATCTCAAGCAGAAATGGCTGAGTCCCAGGCTCTTGGGGACCTAATGGAATTGTGGGAGGAAGGCCATGTCGAGGAACACTCGACATGGCTTCCAGTCCCACCAGCGATTTCAGTAGCAGGGGTTTCATTCCCCTCATCGTCTTAGTTTAAATTAAAATCGACTGCATTTTCCATGCTTAACACAAATCCGAACATATGGGCATTCGTTCAGCAAACTACTAAGGAAATAGAGAGAATGAATATCAATGTTCCCAACCTGCAAAATCTGTCCAAAACTCAAAGATTAGCTATTAAGTCATTACAATCAAATGCTAATATTACCATTAAGATGACTGATAAAGGAGGAAACATTGTAATTATGGATACAAATGATTCCGAAACTATTTGTCAAAAGATGTTACAAAATAAAGAATGGTATTGCCCGATCTCTAGAACAGTTGTTGCTAACTTTGAAAATGAATACTATAATATGATATTGAAAGCCTTCCATAAAGGAATCATTGATAAGGACACATATTCATTTTTAAATACCAAAGAACCTAGGTTACCCACCTTCTATGCCCTACCAAAAGTACATAAGTCCCTTATTAAACCCCCTGGCTGTCCAATTATTTCTGGATGTGCAGGCATGATAGAGAATTCCAGCTTATTAGTGGACAACTACCTTAGACCTCATGTGACAGCCCTATTTCCTTATGTACGTGACACCATCGACCTGCTGTGTATGGTCAATGGTGTCCATTTACCGGCTAATGTATGGCTTAGTGCCCTAGACATTGAAAGTCTCTATAACTCCATCCCCCACACCAGGGGGCTGGAAGTTATAGAAAAATATTTAAAAGAAAGGGGTCCCTCGGCGGACAAATACAATCTTTTTGTATTGGACCTGTTAAGGTTTATTTTGACTAGAAACATATTTTTGTTTGGCTCCTCCCACTACCTCCAGGTGCAGGGGGTTGCGATGGGGACACGCTGTGCCCCATCATATGCCAACCTGTACCTGGGGGGGTGGGAGCAAGAACTCTTTTCCAATGACTTCCAATGTCCCCCCTTATGGGACATATCACGGCATGGTATCGTTATATTGACGATGTGTTAATCTTCTGGACAGGTACAAGACAAGAATTTTTTTAATTTTTTGAGGAAATTTCAGCTAATGATTTCAATCTTAAATTCACTTTTGAGCTGAGCCAAGAAACAATCAGTTTTCTGGACATCCAGCTATCTTTGGACAATGATGGATAAGTTTGCTGTTCCCTGTATAGAAAACCCTCAGCAGGTAACACGATACTTCATGCAGAGAGTGCCCACCCTGAACCACTTATCCAAAGCATACCATACAGCCAGTACCTACGTATTAAACGCAATTGTAGCAAACAAGAGGATTTTGAATTGGCCGCCAGAGACCTGTATAGAAGACTGAGGCAACGAGGGTATGGTCACTCTTGCTTGAAAAAAGCACATAAAAGGGCTAAAAACAAGGACAGAAGATCCTTGATTCTCCCCAAAATAAATAAAGAAATTAGTCAACCCATCAGACTAATAACAAGATACTCTGCCCAACATGAAAAAATGAAAAACATCATAAAAAAATATTGGCCCTTACTTAAGGCGTATCCTCAGGTCAATAAGCACATTGGCCAGCACCCTCAGATTACTTATAGACGGGCCCCATCACTTCGGGATAAACTATTACATAGTCATTTTAATCCTGAACAGAGGGCCGCAGAGCCTGGCACCTTCTCCTGCGGTCACTGTGATATGTGTCCATTTATGGTCAATAGTCCTACCACCCAGCTACCTAGTGGACTGCCTCATTATCCTCAACATAGGGTCACTTGCGACACCATCGGGGTAGTCTACTTGGCTAGCTGTGTCTGTGGAGGTTTCTATGTTGGAAAGACCAAGAGGACTTTTCGGGTTAGAATTGGAGACCATGTGAAACCTATACTCAAACGACGTATGCCCACTGCGATAGCTAGACAAAATGGAACTTACCACAATTTTGATTTAAGTTATATTAAATTTGCAGTTCTTGAACATTTACCAGCACATCCCAGGGGGGGCAGTGTTGACACTGGATTTATGATCTTAAGGCTACCCAATACCCAGGATTCAATGAAAACCGTTTTTATACAAATAAGGTTGGCGTTTGATCATTCTCTCCCCTTTTTCCCCCCTTCTTTGTTCTTTCCCCCCTTTTTTTTTCCCGTCTTGGGGTATAGGGATACCGCGCGCTGGGTGCTCTTTTCACAACGCAGATATTTTTGGGTTATTTTTAATGGGTATTTTGTTATATTATGAGGTTCTATTTCTCAGGTACTCTTATTATAGCTATGCTATTGTGTGACTTTTTCGCTTATATTGACTATAATAAGCTGTAATTGTCTTCTGATTGTCTGGTGTTTTTGATGTATATAGCTTTTATTGGGTATGGACTATTTTGCTATGGTTGATTGGACTCTCAACTCTCTGTGAGATCACGGGGAGTTTCCCTTTTCTCCCCTTGGGTGCCCCCCCATTTTTCCTGTCTTGGTTGGTGCATTGAGCACTCCTTGACAGGTCCCTTGAAGTGCTGGGATGCTCCCCCCACTGATGGAAGTGCGCTGTGGGCCCTCTACCATAGGGAGCCATGGCACACATATTGCACTGTACGGATGCAAGGGGGCACTGGTTAACATCCGGCTTGCCCCTCCCCCTTTCCCATGGTGAGGGTTCTTGCCCACTTTCTGGTTACCCAGGATCTGTGATCCATCTGTCCCCCACAGATGTGTGGGACCTGCTTTCCCCGTATGCTCGGCAACGCCCCCACCATGACGGGACTTGAGACTGAGGTCCGGCTCTCCACCCGATGCTCACGTCCAGCTCCTGCCCCCTCCAATGGCTTTGCATTATGGGGATCATGGGCCCTAGCTCGACCCATACTGTTGGCGTGTGTGCCCACCATGGATCACATCCGCACTCAGCCGGTGACGTCAGATGCCAGCCAAGTGGGAGATGTATAAAGCCTGCGGCTCCAGCCTATGTGTCAAGCTGGAGACTGGGGGCGCGTGTCTATGTGGACTATACTGCAGGTATCTTTTGAACCTTTGATGATCCATCCTATTTGTATTTCTAACCTTTATGAACGTTTGGGTCTTTTTTGTGTTTTCCCTCTGTGTTTTTCCTTTTTCTTTTTCATGCCGCTGTTTGGCTATAAACCACCGCCCTTGTATTTGGACATCATAGGCTATCTGAATTGATATTGTAGCCTCTTTTGCTGCCATACCTAATTGAACTCAAGGACTGGTGCTTTTACATTCATATCTAAGGCGGCTTTTAGTTTGAACCCAGTGGGTTTATTGGCCTTCTAGTTATAATGAGCCAGCGGCCATATTATCTCCTTTCTATCTATTATCTTGTAAAAATTCAAACTTAAGGTGTCATCTTTTTTGCATTTTTCATGGTCTATTCACTCTGCTACATATACCCGTTATACAGGGTTTATGCTTTTCTTTATGGGAGTGTTCACTCTTTTTCGCTTTGTATTATTACTTTATAGGACATTCATTTACATAATACCCTCTTTTTTATGCTCCCATGTAGATGCTATTCTTGGGCCCTCTATTTTTAATCTGCTAAAGTGGTTGTCGGACCCTTTCAGGGTTCTCCAAAAGGCTGTGTTTCTGAATGTCCTTTGTTATTTGCGCCCCCAGCGTATGACCTTTTATTATACTGACGCATGTAAGTCCCCTTTGTATTTCAAACCAGTGCTATTTGCAAAGTGAGTTCTGTATGTTTTGAAGCCAATATTGCTACATTCTGCACATTAGTATGTGTAGTATCGAACTGACTAGTTTGTTTCTCAGCTATACATTAAATAGTATTCTCTAATTTGTACTTTTTGTCTCTTTGAATCACGTTACTTATTTTGTTTTATTGTTCCATCCCAGCCTGGACTGTATACGTCTCCTGCAGTTGCAGAGTGCTGGGTTCCCATCAGGTTGTGGGCTTGCTGTGCCTCCCTTACATGTGATTGGGTGCATGCCCTGGTAAGTCTTGCTGGGTTATCCATCTTTGGGGCGGGGGGGGTGTGATCTCTCTTTTAGAGTGATAGTCCAATCACCTTTTATTAATATTTTTTTGCAATAATTGTGATGTCATAAGAATATATATTTCTTTATTGCTTACCCTGCTTTTTTATCGTTTAAGCACATATTTGGTGGCAGTCATTCAGATCCCCTGAGGAAGTCTGTGAAGGCGAAACATGTCGGGATAACAACATGACCAATTTATTGTTAACCACCACCTGGGTAACCCCCATCTCATGTCTCTGTACTACCAGTAATTGAATTTATGTACTGTAATTGCAAAGCAACTCTCTATCCTTTTTAATTGACATTATGTCACAATAAAGATTCATTTTATATATCCTTTTGTATTTTGGACTCTATTTTCTTGCACCGCATAATCCCCCTAGTGAACCCTACACCTCTATATATATATATATATAATGTTTGGGGGTTCTAAGTAATTTTCAAGCACAAAATACTAGTTTTAAATTATAAAAAAAAGTTTACTGAAAAGGCCTGGTCTTCAAGTGGTTAAAACATTCCCCTCTGGGTGATCTATGCACATCGCAGGGATTTTAACAAATGTTGTTACAGATTGCTACTTTTTGTTATTCTGAAGAAATAGGTGTTTGAATGTCTGTGTCCATGTGCAAAATGAATGTTACTGGGAGTGATTATCAGTTATCTGCTGCACCTGCAGGGTTCTAATAAGGAAAGTGCCAGGGTCTGCATGCCTTTAGACATGATTTCCCTTTGGGAGTATCTCACTACAGATGGTATTTTTGTTGCATTTTGTTTTTGTTTTGTTTCAATAGTAGCTCCCCCCAGCCCCCCCCTTAAACACTTACCTGAGCTTTCTCTCTATCCAGCATTGCCCCGTCTATGGACACACATAGCCTGGCTTGGGAGCACACTCGCATAAATGCCCCATAGCAAGTCACTTGCTATGGGAGCACTCAGAGAAAAGGAGGCATGGAGAGCGCCAGCGGGGGACCCCAGAAGAGGAGGCTCATGGCTGCTCTGGCAAAACTATTTACACAGAGCAGGTAAGTATGTAGACAGGTGCACTCTACTTTCTCCACGTCAGTTAGCACTCCTCCGCAGTGGCCCTGTTGCTGGAGAGTAAGTCAGAAGGATCAAAGTTCCTCTATGGCTCCCTGAGTCACTGGGAAAGCTATCCTATTGGATGTTGCCGCTCCACATGACTCAAGTGGCCATCTTGGGTCAGTCAGAGTCTTTTTAAGCCACTGGCTCCTGTGTTTTAGTGCATTTTGGTGAGTGAACAGAGTAGGGGTAAGTACCCAGGACTCCACAAAGATTGTAGTTACACCGTAGCTAAGGTCTTAAGGAACTGACCACAAGAACATAGGATCCAGGCTCGATCCCCAGTCAAGGTGTGACACTAAGGAAAAGTTCCTGAAGAGAAGGGACATTCTCTTGATTGTGGACCAGATGGCCAGGCTGCATTCAGTCCCATCTGAACAGATGCCTTCATTCTGGCTGGAACCTACTCCTCATGCTACTGAGTGTGCCCTGTGGGGTGGCATTTCCCCCGGGTTAGCTGTGAACTGTTGCATTTTTTCAACACATGTTTATTGCACCTGCCTGTATGAATTATTGACTCCACAACACGCTGCACCCCACCTACAAGTATAACATCAGATACTAATACTAATTCAGATACTAAACCATATATATTATATATGAAAAAAATGGCATATTGTACAGTACATAGGCCAATGCCAAAAAAGTAACAAAACTTTCTCAAAATTTCCTCATAGTTATAAGTGAGTACCCTTAAAACATTTATCCTTGTGTGCTCATATAGTCTGTGATATTCACAAATAAAAAGTGCTTCAGGGCAAAAACACACTCAAATCTTCAATGTGCCATTGAGTTCCCATGCACAGTGAGATCCAAATCTTGTGTAATCACTTCCTTAATAACTGCTGTATACCATTTCAGACAACCAGTGCCACATAAAGCTCATCAGAGATGTTGGACCTCTAGGTCATAGAAGGTCAATATCCACCTCGTCAGCAATCCAGAGCTGCAATTATGATCACTCCTTTCCGCCTGGCTCCAAACTCACTCCTGCACAATAAATGCAGCTCTCTCCTCAGGGCAACATTAAACAAACAGACATAGTGTTCCCATAAAAACAATTATATTTATTCAGGCACAGTCTAGGGGATGTCTTTTTTATATTTATTGCTGAAGAAATTTAACAGGAGAGGAGTTTAAGGTCACAGGATACTCCAAAACGATCAACAGCAATAATGGGTGGACAACCTTTCCTTGAGGTAATAGGGATGTCCAGTTATCTAGGACCCTCTAGTAGCAGTCCGAATTCATATTGCAAACTATGGCACTTGGCTCCCTTCTGGAACTTTGCTTTTGAACTAAAAGTCCACAACAAGATTTTTACTCAAAGTGTCCTAGGAGCTGACTGCCATCCAGCACCCACAGGTAGATCTTTATTTAGGGAGATAAAACCATCCTTCTCCAGACCAGGACTTCAGAACAGTTTCCTCCAGAAAATAGAATCCTTTAGCAATCTTCTCTAGGCCCTCCTGCTGAGGCCTAGACTACAGTCTCAGTAGCACTCTCTTCCAGGGGCAGCAGCCCCCCAAGGGAATGGAACCCTCCTTGGAGAGGAAAGAATCTGTTCAGGCTTCCTACACTTGTATCCCCTGTTCAGCCACTTTCTGAACACCTCTTGACAAGGATTGATTGGGTTATGATTAGTATTTAAACTGATCATTTGAATCGTCCTCCATATGCTCTGGATGTTTCTTCCAGAGGCAGGGGAAGCAATCAAACTCTCAGCTCAAGGATCCTGATCAGACCAAAACAATCAACAACCACTCTATTCACTACAGTGGAGCCAAAAACAAAATTTACTTAGCAATCTAACTAAGAGTGCAACACACACTCAAATCTTCAATATGCAAGTGTGTTCCTATACACAGTGGGATCCAAATTTTATGTAAATTTTGTGCATTCTCTTCCTTAATTAGTTCTGTATACCATGTCAAACCCAGTGTCACATCAAGCTTACCAGACATGCTGGACCTCTAAATTATAGAAGGTCAATATTGGAGGTCCAACATATCTGTTGAGCTTGGTGTGACACTGAGTGTTGGATAATTGACCTCCTATAGCTTAGAGGTCCAACATCTCTGGAGATTGGTGTGGCACTGGGTGTTGGAGTGGGATTTTGACCTGCTATAGCTTAGAGGTCCAACAACTCCGGTGTGACAATTGGCGTTGAAGTGGAATAATGACCTCCTGTAACTTAGAGCTCCAATATTTCTGTTAGTTTGGTGTGACACTCAACCTAGAAGTGGTACAGAGCACTGATTAAGGAGGAGATTGCCCAAGACTTGTATCTCACTGTGTTTGAGAACATTTTGGACTTTAATTGCCAATAAATATAGAGACACTAACGATGGGCTCGGGCCTGTTCGCAACCCCATGTGCAGTGCTAATCACAGTCAGTGAGACATTTCCTGATCTGCGGCTTCACAGATCGGAAAATGTCTCACTGCCTGTAATTAGCGTTGCGCAGTGTCAGCTTCCTGGCGGGCTCGGGCACAACGGGTTACGAACACACCTGAGCCCTTCCTTAATGGACACGGACTATATATGTAAAAGGTGACAAATGTAAGCGTTCTTAACCTGATTTGATTAAAACATTTTTTGGTGGAGAACACAATGTCTGTTTGTTTAATGTTTCTCTGAGGAGAGAGAGCTGCATTCATTGTTTATTGTGGAGGAGTGGATTTGGAGCCAGGTGGAAAGAAATGATCATAATTGGAGCTCTGGAGTGTTGATGATGCTGACACTGACATCCTATAACCTAGAGGTCCAACATTTGTGATAAGCTTTATGTGACACTGGTTGTCTGAAGTGGTATACAGCATTGATTAAGGAGCACATTGCAAAAGATTTGGATCTCACTGTGTATGGGAACACAATGGGAGCACACAAAGGAGAAGTATTAAAACTAAGGAGATGTGCCTTATGGTCCCCAGCCCTAACTTATTAATTAATTACCTAATGATCTTTAGTTGTGAGGCCTCAGAATGTCTACTATTCACCATCATATTCTAAAGAACTTTTCCTCTTGGTCAGCTGTGAGGGCTCCCCACTATCCACTATTATATGCCTAAGAACTTTGCTTCACAGATTTCAGCTGTCAAGTCAAGTGTCAGCCTATTCAGAAAGTCATGTCTTAGTCTTCAGCTGTGAGGGGTTATAGACTGTTCAGTACTATCACATACCTAAGGAGAAGATTGTCCTCCAGCTGCTATGTATTACATATTATATAGCACATAGTTTATATTTTTCCCATTCCCCCACTCCTGTTACAAGTTCTTCAGCAATAAACCTCAAAACCTAGACTGATTATTGGAGCCGGTGTAAAAGGGTTTCTTGGGCAAATGGTGCCCTCTGCACTGTTTGGGAAATAGTCAGCAAAAATCAGCAGCCCTTATGGGGGTAGTGCTACACATCTTTTTTTATTTTAGAAATGGAAAATTGTATCAAATACTTACCATAATTTTCCTTTCTGGCGCTAAACCATGATAGTAAACTAGTGATAGAGCTCCGCCTCTTGACCACTCCCTCAGGACCAGTGAATAGCATATAAAAAAGGACTAGTTATCCCAACCCCCCTCATTCTTTGTAACAAGCTACATACAGAAACGTACCGAGTGGGTCCGTATGCTGCCATGGTTTGACATCAGGAAAGGAAAATGACTGTAAGTATTGGATACAATTTTTTGTTTTCCTGACGCCAACATGGCAGCATAATAGTGATTAATAACTAGCTGACGGGGTGGGTTCTACTTGCCAAACCAATATTCTAATTAGGATGGGACAGAGGACTGAATAGTCCTTCCTACAAAGTTTACTGTTGACAAGGCACCCGGGTCTACTCCGTAAAGTTTGAGTAGGTATGCTGGGATGACCATGATACCTCTCTACAGATGGATACTATAGAGGCTCCTGAATGGGCTGCCTATGAAGCTGCAAACACTCCGGTAGAATGCGCCACTGACAGAGGCTCATGCCCCCTCTCCCTACATTCACGCTCAAGCCTGCTAGAGAACCTCTTTTCCTTGATTATTTCCAGCTGGAATGACAAATGGCTTATTAGATGATCTGAAAGGAGCAATTGTGGATAGGTACTTCTTGCTGAAAACGGCCAGTGTGACCTTCCTGTGTGATGTTCTGGAAATTTAGGCAATGCCCAGATGTCTGTTAAATAGAAGGCGATTGCTATCTTTGATACAAGATGATCTACAAGACAGAACTCTACTCTTATTGGAAAGAAAACAATTTTTTTTTTTTGAAACTCCAAGAGCTTGAATCTCAGACAACCTTCTGCTTAAAGTTCTTGCAATAGATACTGTCTTGTCGGTAATGTCTCGAAGCAAACACTGCTCTATTGGAGCAAACGGTTGAACTCACAGGAGATCCAATCGCACCAAACAATCTCACTGGGAAAGACTCCCTTCCTTGGTGACTGAATCCTTATGACTGCCTAGAGGAAGTATAGAACATCTGTCACCAGAGGGGCAGTCGGATCAATGTCTCGCCCTACCGGGAAAAGGCAAACTTGTTCCATATTTAGGCATAGATGCTGGAAGTAGAGTGTCTTCTAGCACTCAACAAAGTAGAGATTACTCTGGAGCAACCTGAGTTCCCCCCGCCTCCCCTTTTAGCTCCCCTGCTTGCAGCCCCGGTCTGCATATGTGCAGAGGGGAAATGTCCTCGGTATCCTGAAGTGAATGGCCAAGGAAAAACGAGGGCTTCGTGGCCAATATGGAGGATTGGCTATGACAACCATGTTCTCCCTTGACAGTCTCAAGAGGAATCTCATTATGAGGGATGTTGGGGAGGGGGGGGGGGATATATAGGCTAGATTGCAGCCCCAAGGAGAGACCAGAGCGTCTGCTCCCTGCACCTTGGGGTGTAGAAACAAGGCCAGACATACCCAAAGTTTGTGATTACTGTGGGAAGTGAAGAGGTCTGTCTGTGTTAGGCCCCACCTGTGGACCAGCTTAGAGAAGACCTGGGACACAGACCCAGTCATTGTGCTCTGGGAAGCTTGCATGATAGTCGGTCTGCCCATGTGCTCAAAAATCCGCTGGGAGGTTAATTGCTTCCTGAATTTGCTGGTGATCTTCCGCCCCATACTTAATGGGTTTCACCTTTCTCAATAGCATATTGCTGCGAGTTCCTCCCTGGAGCTGAATATAGGCAACTGCTGCCCTGTTGTTCAACTGCAAGGAGACTGGTCTTCCCTTGATTCTGTATAGCAAGGTCAAAGTGCTAAAAAGGCTGTTTGAACTTCCAGCGCATTTGAGAATACCCTCTTCGGCTGGGAATCTCCAATTGCCTTGACCGACAGTCCCTCAGTGTGCCTTCCAAGATGTCTTGCCGACATGATTCGTAACAACGATCCAGTGTAATGCTCCTAAATGGGCCATGACTTCCTCAAGGTCTTTCCATCACTGTTATTAACTGTGCTAGATCCTGTTTCCTCCCTTGCACCAAGAATCCTAGTTGAAACATGCACAGTTGCCCATGTGCCCAAGGAATCATCGGTATGCATGACAATGTTGTGCCCCGAAGACTGAGGCACTTCAAAAGAGCGGAGGTATCTGTCCTCAGAATTCTCTTCCTGACTGTCACTGCTTTCTCTGATGGAAGCAAAACAGAGGAACTAGCAGAGCACCCCCAGTTACACTAACTGTTGGGTTGGAGAAAGTTGTCCTCTCTTTCCCCTTTTTTTTTTGGAAGTTGATAACCCAGCTATACCTCTGCAGGATATATATGACGACCTCTTGGAAGAAGGACGTCCAGGTAGTGGCAAACCCCGAGACCCTGTTCTCTGAGTGGAGCTGACAGGGCACTGAGACCCTTGAAAACATTCTGAGAGATATTAATAGGCCAAAAGGTAAGCCGTTGAAGTGGAGATGCGTCTAACCGATCGCCAAACCTATTTATTTTGGAAAGAAAAAGAAAAGAAAAAAGTTTGGGATGTAAGGATGGACATCCTGACGATCCACCAGTAGCATCCAGCCGTCTGGTTGTACTGTTGGAATGGACTCCATCTTAAAGACCTTTAAGAGGGCCAAAAAGTTTCAACCTCTTTCGATCTGCAACTGGATGCCAGCCACCGTCCCCTGCGAACTACAAACAGGGTTGGGTAGAAAACCTGCAATCCTTCCTGTGAATGGGACCCGGACGATGACCCCCTGAGTCTAAAGTGTCTAACTATTGTAGCAGCCCACCCACATTTGTGGTGGCTTTGGTAGCTCTGTGGGAGAGAAATGGTCTGCAGGAGTAGCAGTAAGGAATCTCCCAAAGTGACCATGAGTGCCTGATACCTTCTTCCAAGGATCTGTACAACATGCTGTCCAGAAACCCGTGAAGTGCGCCCTCTGGCTTTTACCTCAAGAGTCTGAGTATACGCAAGGATTTTCACTTATGGGCCTTTTGAAAGGCTGTCTGAGTTCCCTTCCATCCTCTACCTGGGACCCTGGCCTGACAGCTGGCCCTAGGCTCCGTGGACCAAGAGGAGTGGAACCTGCCAGGAGAAAAATTAGGAGCAGATCAGACTTACTTCTTGGGTCAGTTCATTATTAGGCTACAGTCGCATTTACTGTGGGCATGGATTTCAGTGATGCTACAGTATCTCACAAAAGTAAGTACACCCCTCACATTTGTGTAAATATTTTATTCTATCTTTTCATGTGACAACACTGAAGAAATGACACTTTGCTACAATGTAAAGTAGTGAGTGTACAGCTTGTATAACAGTGTAAATTTGCTGTCCCCTCAAAATAACTCAACACACAGCCATTAATATCTAAACTGTCTAAACCGCTGACAACAAAAGTGAGTACACCCCAAGTAAAAATGTCCAAATTGGGCCCAAAGTGTCAATATTTTGTGTGGCCACCATTATTTTCCAGCACTGCTTTAACCACTTGGGCATGGAGTTCACCAGAGCTTCACAGGTTGCCACTGGAGTCCTCTTCCACTCCTCCATGACGACATCACAGAGCTGGTGGATGTTAGAGACTTTGCGCTCCTCCACCTTACGTTTGAGGATGCCCCACAGAGGCTCAATAGGGTTTAGGTCTGGAGACATGCTTGGCCAGTCCATCACCTTTACCCTCAGCTTCTTTAGCAAGGCAGTGGTCGTCTTGGAGAGTTCGTACCACCACCCTCACAGTAACAGACCCCGACGTACTCACGATGGCCGAGACCCCTCGATGTCAAGTAACTCCCTTGGTACTTACGGTTGTACATGACACTGTATGACTTCGTCTCGTACTAGGGGACGGAAACCTTTGACCCGGCGTCCCGTTATAGGTTGTACTATTGTTGGGGTTTGTGTGGAGGTTCTGCTGGTGACGGAACGATTTCTTCGACTCCCATTTCCACTACCTGACCGGTTCGTACAGAGGTCTGGATTTGGGATAACTCGGAGACACCCCGTAGGAGTTTGCATTCCACCTCCTCGCGTTTCAGAGA
>BLSH010257403.1:2590597-2605640 GCA_018402905.1 Glandirana rugosa | reverse complement strand
CTTTAAAAGATTTCAATTATACCGGTCGACTGATCTTGATCTCTAAATTTCGTTAAGGGAAAATACCAAATATGGAACCCGGTGGAAGATATAACCGAATGTTCATCTCAACTCGCTTGGGCCTGACATTTCAAGCCCAGACATGGCTTGAAACCCCACAGGCCCTGGGCCTGGGCCTGAAAAGTTTTTTTTCAGGCCCAAGCCCAGGCCACAAAACCATTAAAATTACTTTTTAAAATTTTTACGACATTTTTTTTATTTCCCTGTCCCCATTTCTTTGTAGGTCACTTGTCCCACCCTTACCCACATTTTCCTTCCTTTTGCAGACCTCTAGGACCTTCCTGGGCTTTTTTACAGCATTTTTAAAATTTTTCATTAAAATTACCAAAACACCGGACCCGAACCCGGACTTTTTTTTGAAAAGTCCGGGTCCGGGTCCCGGACACCCCAAAGTTCGGTACAGACCCGAACTTTACAGTCCGGGTTCGCTCAACTCTACTTGTAAGCCAATATAGAAGGTGGCCCAAGGTATAAACCATAAAAGGGAATTGCTTTAAATCTCTAGTTCTAGTCAGCTGGCCATATTAACTTTAGAAAATTTCAAACTAACAGAAAAAGCGCCTTGTACCACTAGCAATGTTTTGAGCATCTAACTGAAACGGACCCGATCGCATTGTGAAAATAGAAAAAAAATAAAAAAGGTTTCATGTTCTCATAGCAGGGATAAATGTAGTGTCCAAACCGGTCAACCAACCTTTATTAGGTGGTTAGTCCTCTGTGTCCAGGTAAAGGAAGGGCTGCCTGGTAGTCCTCTGGGATAATGACATTCTAGACTTGGCTGAGAAAAAGCCACAAAAAAATAAATAAAAACCCCAGTCCCTGAACTGTGGCCCTGTTGCAGCATTTCTTGGCAACCAGTCGTACAGCATTACCCCCCTCCCCACTTTTTTTTTGGGGGGGGGGTGCACAAGTGGCACACATTAATCCCTATCTCAGGCAAGTATTTTTGCTTGGATCCTAGAGGCCAAATTGAGCAGGGGTGGAGAAGAGTCAGTGTATAGGAGGGAGCCTTTTGATCAGTTCTAAAAAGGCTATTGCACAGGTTTGTTAAAAGAGGGTGTGGGGGGGGCTGGGTCTGCGAGACAGCCACATCCATAGGAAGAAAAGGAAAAGGAAGAAAAGGAAGAAAAGGAAGAAAAGAAAAAGAAGAAAAGGAAAAGGAAGAAAAGAAAAAGAAGAAAAGGAAAAGGAAGAAAAGAAAAAGAAGAAAAGGAAGAAAAGAAAAAGAAGAAAAGGAAGAAAAGAAGAAGAAAAGGAAGAAAAGAAAAAGAAGAAAAGGAAAAGGAAGAAAAAGAAAAGAAAAGGAAAAAAAGAAAAAGAAAAAAAAGAAAAAGAAAAAGAAGAAAAGGAAAAGAAAAAGAAAAAGAAGAAAAAGAAGAAGAAGAAAAGGAAAAGGAAGAAAAGAAAAAGAAGAAAAAGAAGAAAAGGAAAAGGAAGAAAAGAAAAAGAAGAAGGAAAAGGAAGAAAAAGAAGAAAAAGAAGAAGGAAAAGGAAGAAAAGAAAAAGAAGAAGGAAAAGGAAGAAAAAGAAGAAAAAGAAGAAGGAAAAGGAAGAAAAAGAAGAAAAAGAAGAAAAGAAAAGGAAAAGGAAAAAGGAAGAAAAAGAAGAAAAAGAAGAAAAGAAAAAGGAAGAAAAGAAAAAAGAAGAAAAGGAAAAGGAAGAAAAGAAAAAGAAAAAGAAGAAAAAGAAGAAAAAGAAGAAAAAGAAGAAGAATCCTCTACCTTCTTAGATTGAACATCTTGCTGTGGCTCAAGGATGGGATGTGGCAGTTTTAAGCCCCTATGCTCATTCTAGTTCCTCTAATACAGGTCAAGAGATGCATCAGGATCCACTAGTTCCTAGCAATTCGGAAACCAAGGGGAATTTATGTAAAATAAAACCAGTGGATTAAATTGACACTAGAAGACCAGATCTGCAATTCACAGCTCAGCCTGAACAACACACACAAGTCTGAAGAACGCTGGTATTGGTTTCCCCAACCATAAACCAGTTTCCTAGAAGAACTTACGCAGGAAGTTTGAAGGGTCTCCAGTGTTCAAGAAAAAATTCTGGTTGTCTGTAGAGTCTTGATCATGACCAAATACATATTCATCTGCCTTGTATCCCATGAAGGCACAGCTTACTTTGGTGCATGGGAACCCAGATCCCTAGGAAGAAAAAGTCCAGAGGTCAACCGTAGTCTTAAGTAGCAATGGCAGATTTGTGCCTAGTACCATCCTGCTCATATTTGTGCTGAAGGGTTAAAAATCTGCATGCCTCCTTATGGAAGGGTGGGGGGGGCATTCTTCCATTTCTCACCTTGTTAAAGTTTACCAGGATTGGAATGAAGACGCCTCAACAAGAATGGAAACAATAAAAGCTTATATTAGATGCCAGGTTACATCACTTGTCTAATGCAGCAGCCTGATCTCGATCCACTAACGGCTGATCATGTAATTGGTGTATCTTTGTATATGTCCAAAATACATGGGATTGCTATAAAATTTAACAAGCCACATTAAAAAAAACGGAAGGAAATTTTACTTTTTGAAACAGACATTACAATGGTCACGAGATGAAGTTGTGAATCCCATCTCGGCAAGAACAATTTAACCCTCCCCCATAATCAGAACCAAAAAGTTTTGGCCCCGATATACTTAGCAGGTAAATGGGGGTAATAGGTTGACAAAAAGATTGCCAGTTGGTGTAAACAGCACGCCAGTGAAACTAGTTCCTGTAACAAACATTTCTTGGCTCATTTAAAGTTGGCCTAACTAGTGTTGCCATTTTCTTGCATTGGGGGAACTTGCGTTAAGACCAACCTCTTGAAAAGTGCTGTATGATGAAGCAGCGTAACCAATGAAACCATCAGGGCTCAGAATGCTCTTTGTAAAGAACTTTACACTTGTTTGGTGGTTACAGAAGATCTTCTCGTATAGGCCTGGAAGAGCAAATTATGCAATTTTAAAAACATTGTTGAACACTACAAAAGTGCACAGTGAAATAGGGGGCCCCATGGAGGTTACCTACCTTCACTCACAGTGTCAATATCTTCAAGTCTAAAAGTTATTTTCTCACAGCCAGGCATCTTTATACCGCCATTGGGGAAAAAGTCAACATTACCAACTGTCTGCTTCATGCCAAAGCCTAAGATAATGCAAGTCAGATGTGTCAGAAGTGCGATCAGACCAATACAGCTGAAAATATTACTGTTATGTGCCTCCCTACAGTAATGAAGGCAAGCCAGAGGATGTTCAAAGTTAACTTGTGACTGATGTGGCTTCTCATTAGGGTTGAGCAGGACACACACACACACACACACACACACACACACACACACACACACACACACACACACACACCAGTTCTCGTCGGGCCGCCGTATAGGGCCCTGTGATCAAGTCAGGAAGTGACGAAACGCGTCACAGCGTGGCTACACGGCGGCCCGACGAGAACAGATGCACTAGACGTACCAGGAGCCTGGACGCTCGGTTAGAGGTGGAGAGGAGCTGTACCCGGCGGACTGGTAGAGGTCTATATTCCTATACTGCGATTGTATTTTTGTTTTGATGTAAGCGCAACTTTTACCCCTTTCTGAATAAACCAAAATGTTTGAGAGATACACTATGAGGAGCTTTTTGTTTTGTCTCTTATGATTGGTATAGGAGATCGGTGGTTTCCTGGAGGTGTGGACCTTATATTGGAGAGGTGTGGCTGAGCCCTTTTCTGATAAACAGGCGTTTTTGTTGTGTACATCTGGTAAGCCCCTAGTGCAGGGGTAGGGAACCTGCGGCTCTCCAGCTGTTGTAGAACTATATTTCCCATCATGCTTCTGGGAGTAATTGTATCCATCAGCCTTGCAATGCCTCATGGGAAATGTAGTTCTACAACAGCTGGAGAGCCACAGGTTCCCTACCCCTGCCCTAGTGTGATCACCTGCATGCTGGTCCTTGGTGATGGAACAAGTTTGAAGGATTGCAGCACATTGGGAAGAAGATTGTTTTAATGGACACTATTTTGGACTGTACCATTTTTCTTTCACAGATAAATTTATTTGCACTAGCACCTTCTGTGACAAGCACCCTTTTTTGCAATATTGCACACGTATATAGTTTTTGCACAAATATTATATGCACTAAATATTAGCAAGATTGCGAATATAAGCGCGGCTTTTTGCTATGATTATTTATAGTGAATGATTTTATTGATATATTACCTTTAAAGCGGCAGCTAAATGTTTTACACTTTGTATATTTTATGTATTTATTTACACAGATTAATTTATACACATTTGTTTTAGCGCGGTGTCACTATTATATATTATGCCTCACATCACTTCATCCATGTCCTCTGCACTGCCATAGAAAAAAATAAATAAAAATCAAAACTGGCAAATGAGAATGGTCAAAGTGCAGAAACAAACCTACCAAGATGAAATTCAGCAAATGACCCATCTGTGTGAATGGCATCAACAAAAACTGCATCTGTAGGGTCCAGTCTCACTTCAGGTGGGGTGTTTTCAAAATACGGACCAGCTGCATCCAAACCTAAATAAAAGTGAAAATAAATTAATGCAAGAAAGGAGGAGGAGGGGGGGGGGGGGGTCCTGGCTTTTTTTTTTTTTTTTTTTTTTTTAAGACCAAATAGGCTGCCTTAAGGCAATGAAAGAAATTGCATGCATTAAGTACACTTCTAGAGGTTTGCAGGCTCCTTGAGGCTGGATTCACCTATGCATTTTTTGTGCTTTTTGCATTTTTCAGGTTTTTACTACAGTCCATTCAACGTGGTTTCCTATGGAACACATTCTGCAAAATGCATTAGGTGTGAATTCAGCCTAATGGAGTTTTGGAAAAATGTATTCATGCATACAAAAGTTATGGCTCGTTACAGTAGCAGGTCCCAAACCATAAAAGCTTGTTGACAGGCATAGTTTGGCCTCCCTGCAAGGATAGCACTGTGGCAGCTGCTGAGTGGGGAGGGTGGAGGTCAGGCAGAACTCTTGTCCCTTTAAAGGCCTCCATAGGCGTCATCAGGGAAGCAGCAGATTGGATGCTGCGGCCATCTTTGCTGTGGGCAGTACTGAAATAACACTGTCCCCTCAGGTTGAAATGCATTTTGCATAGTGGTAGGTCAGTTAGCCTCACTTGAGGGGCAGATTGCTTAGCTAGGACAGTTTTCAGTGGAGGAGGGACAAAGTAGGGACAGACAGTATCCTGCTTCAGTAGTCTTCCTCTCCAGGCCCAATTGCCAGTGTGCATTCCAGGCATCTGGATGTGGTCAGGTGTCTGAAGTGCCCAGTTTTGCCTTGCCGAGTTTGCTGAGAGAGTTCCAGTCCTGAGTGGCCATTACCATCAAGTAACTATACTGTTCAGCATCAGGTTAATTACTTTACAGCTTCAACCAGTCTCCTTATGAGTTTTCTTCCCTGCAGTGGCGGTGTGACTGGTCCACTCAAACTGAACCAAAAACACAGCAACTGCCTAAATTTGACTTGTAGCAACCTCTTGCAGTCCTAGTACTGAGAAGCAAGGCAGAGGAGCCCATCAGTTGTGCTGCAGTGCCCACAAGTACATGTCAATAGAGGAGAGCACACCGACACCTTAGCTTAATCTGTCACTTCCTTTCACTGTCCCAATCATAGGCTGGGGATGTCAGGTCTGCAAATGTTAAAGTGGTTGTAAACCCTCCGTCTTCCACATTTTATACTGCTCATCAGCGCTTGCCTTAAGTTACTCACAATTCAAGTTTCTTCTATATCTCTCCTGAAAAAAAATTATCTATCTATCTATCGCGACCACGCAGCTATTACCAGTGGCAGCCAGTCAATAAGGGACTCTTTGGTGCCGCCTCCCCCCGCTCTGAGGGAGAGGGTCGTAAGCCTATTGGTCAGTCATAAAAAGGTTATGCGTGCTGAACAGGCACACATACATAGTCTAAATTGGCTGCCCTGAGCAGATAACTGCCTGTCATTGGATGCGGGGGCGGGACTGTGGCGGACCTGCGCGATTACTCGCGTGGGTGCAGCACTCCGCTGGGTTTTTCAGTCCCACACAGACAGTCTGAGTCAGATTGATGTGCTGCCCCTACCTGCAAGAATAGTGTGCCAGAGGTTGGCAAATTGTGTATGATCCCAGGGTCAGTGTACCGGGGAGACAGCATAGGCGCGCAGTGGATGTGCACAGGCAGGTACTGCATACTCAGTACATTGCAGAAACCTGTTGGGGTGGAGGATTGGGACTCCAGGGAGGCCGGTTTCCAAGCACCCATTGTAGGAACGTCAGGCTACAAAAATCCTGTGCTCTTCAGAAAAATGAAGTTGACTGGTTAACAATTTAACCTCAAACAAGCTGCCTTTGAGTGATTTACCCAATATCCCTTTCACTCAAGTCAGCCACCCCCAAGCCTTAGTTGGTTGCTTTCCACCGGCACTACACCCCATCACACCAAACAAAGGAAGGTTGTATAGTGCAAGGCTTGCTAAGGTAGGCCTCTCCTCCCGTGTGGCAGACTTATGGTTCTGTACGAGTGATCATTCCATAAACAGGAGCAACTATGAAAGTATTGCCCATTAGAAACAGTATGCCCATGTGTTGTGTGTAATGGTTTGTCTGTCTTAAAGAGGACCCATCAGTAGAATTCACACTTAGCATGGATAGGTAGGGCACATTCTCTACATGCATTGGCTTCTTACCACAACCTCATGGGGGAGGGGGGGAAATTAATCATCTTACACATGCTGCGCATGCACCCTTCAATCTGGTTGGCTGCTCAGTCACCGAGCACTGCATGGTGGGTATGCACCTGTACACATACCCTGTAAACATCACAGTGTTTATCCCAGGACTGCTCAATCAGGAGCCCTCCCCCCATAGTTCTACAGACTTTAACCCCCCCCCCCCCAGATATAAATGCAAACTACTTCCAGAACGCTGTGTATACCCCTACATGACAACGCTGTATATACCCATATCTGGTGATGCTGGGCTATATACTCCCGACACAAATGAGTGGAATCTATAAGGGGTGGAGCTTATGAGAAGTGGGATGGGTCAAAGGGCAGGGCCTGGTGCGCCCCCCCCCCCCCCCTCTATCCCAAAATTTCACCAGCCCCCACTGGTTATTACATTAAGAAACAGCACATACTGTGTGCAGTTTCTGTAAGGGTAGCATGCCGGGATTACTTCAGTGCGATCCCAATGGGATGAAGGAGGAAAGGCGGAAATGACGTCCGCGCTACAGCATCTGAATCCACAGCTAAAATGGCATGACCGATACCCAGAAGAGAAGATAAAAGAAACTGGCTTTACTTCCTCTTTAACCACTTCCGGACCGCCGTACGTCGTTTGACGGCGGTACTTTGAAGTGGAATACCGTTGTTATGGTAGCAGATAGCTACCATAACCCCGGTATTTTTTCAGCAGGCGATTCCCTGCAAGATAAAAGTGGTCTTAGCGGCAGATTCACCGCAAGATCACTTATCAGCGGCGGGAGAGGTGCTTTCCGGTCATCTCCGCCGCTTACCGGACCCACCGGCAGCGGCGGAGATGATCGGGTTCCCCCCCCCCCAGTGTCCGTGAGCCGAGTGAGCGGCTGAAGCCGTTCACCCGGCTCCATAACATGGCTGGGCGGAAGCTACATCACAAGTCGCTTCCGCCCAATGCTCTTAAAAGGGGACATTTCCCCCCCCCCCCTGCCATTTTTTCCAATTTTTTTTTTTTTTTCTCCTCTGCATTTTAGTGTAAATGAGATGTGAGGTCTTTTTGACCCCGGATCTCATTTGAGGTCCTGGCATGCTTTTTTCTATTACAAAGGAATGGTTTACATTTCTTGTAATAGTTAAAAAAAAAAAAAAGTGATTTTTTTTTTTTATTTATTTTTTTTTTAAAAAAGAAAGCTGTAAAAATAAAAAAAAAAATGAAAAAGTAAAATTACTTTTTTTTTTTAAAGCGCACAGTCCTTGCGAGCTCGCGCGCAGAAGCGAACGCATACGCAAGTCCTGCCCACATATGAAAACGGTGTGCAAACCACACATGAGGTTTTGCCTCGATCGTTAGAGCGAGAGCAATAATTCTAGCCCTAAACCTCTGCAACGCAAAAATGCTAACCTGCAGAATTTTTTAAACATCGCCAATGGAGATTTTTATGTTGCAAAGTTTGGTGCCATTCCGCGAGCGGATGCGATCTTGAAGCATAACATGTTGGGTATCATTTTACTCGGCGTAACATTATCTTTTACAATATGGAAAAAAAACAAAAAAACAAACAAAAAAAAATAAATAATAAATCGCGCTTGTAAAACCGCTGCGCAAATACGGTGTGACAAAGTTTTGCAATGGCCGCCATTTTATTGCAAACAGGCCAAAAAATTCATTTGAACACCGTTAAAGTCTACGGGACCCAAACATGAAAAATCAAAAGTGCTAATTTTAATCACTTCAATACTATGCACTTAGAACACTTTCCTACTGGGGGCGCATGCGCGGCGGGATGCTGACAGGACGCTTCTTCTGAGTTCTCTGCCGACTCTGTTCGCTCCGGCGGCACACATCACCGGGAACCTGCGATCACACCTAAAAAGCAGCTGCAATCCTCCCTAAAGTCGTGGTGCATGCCTGGGAGGAAGGGACAGAGGAATCGCCACTCACAGGGCCATCCAACTTCGTACCTTCTCCGCTTCATGGAGAAGGCAAGGACCTCTCAAGATGGCGCTACCTCTCAGCCGCATGCTACAGATCACGCAACAAACAATAAACCTGCCTCTCCAGGACTCTCTACCAACAGTGAGTACCCTACAGTACAGAATCAACAGGGGACACCAACTAAAGCAGATTTAGATGAAAGTCTATCTAAAATCTATGATAAACTGGCAAATAAGTTTCACACTGAAATCAATAGGGCTACAACAGCACTTTCACAAGAAATCGCATCACTTGGTAATAGAACTGATTGGCTTGAAACAAAGCATGACGAATTAACATTAGCCCACAATCTCAGGAAAGCATTTGAGCAATTATCTGAGAGCTTTGCGTACGCACAATCGCAAATAGAAGATCTCGATAATCGCAATCGCAGACATAACCTGCGAATAAGAGGAGTGCCAGAAACAATCACAGAACTTACCCCTGCAATCTTAAAAATTTCATTCACTTGTCGCAGACAAAGATGATGCATTTTTGTGCGACAGAGTCCACAGAGCTCTGCAACCTAAACCCCCTAGGGATATTGTACTATGCCTTAAAGACTTTCTAATCAAAGGAGATACTGAGAGCAGCTTGAAACTCTCTCATCAATTTAGAGGGAGTCAGAATCCAAATTTTTCCTGACATCTCCCCAGCTACTCTAGAACGCAGGAGAAACATGAAGGAGGTCACTTCAATACTACAGACAGCACGCTTTCGGTACAGATGGGGTTTCCCGTTCAAACTATCGGTTCCCCATAACGGCACTGTCTACACAGTATACAACTTATCAGAAGGCAAAGAACTACTTATAAAAAAAACGTGGTCTTTTAGACCCGGAACCCTCTCTTCGCCTTCCATCTACACCAAGACCATCCCCAATATGGCCCACCCCTGCCTCACGCCGAGATCAGAGAAGGAATAGAGAGCCCCGTGATAATCGCTTTGCCCGAGAGGTCTTCTCCCCTTTGTGACACACATATACATATATATATATATATATATATATATATATATATATATATCTGCAAATGTCTTGGCCTAAATCACTTTCTGCCTTTTTTTTCCTTTTCTTCCTTTCCCTTAACCTGTTTTTTCAGGACCAAAGATGAGGGGGAGTTGTGATTTCGTAACAGGACAGTGAACACGGTATAAAAATCTACGGACAGAACACTTAAAAGCGGAGTTCCACCCAAAAGTGGAACTTCCGCTTTAAGTCCTCCTCCCCAGCTCCAGATGCTGAAACTGAGCTTTTGGGGGAGGAGGGGGGTGGGGATACCCGATTTTTAGTGGTACTTCTGCCCCGGTCGCCTTAGGCCAGGGGTAGGGAACCTGTGGCTCTCCAGCTGTTGAACTACATTTCCCATCATGCTTCTGGGAGTAATTGTATCCATCAGCCTTGCAATGCCTCATGGGAAATGTAGTTCTACAACAACTGGAGAGCCGCAAGTTCCCTACCCCTGCCTTAGGCGATCGGAAGTGGAAGGTCCCCTTCCCCCTCCCAAAGTCTTCTGGGACACAGAACAGGTCCTAGAAGACTTCGGGACCAATCGCAAAGCACAGCGCCGCTCGCGCATGCGCAGTGTGCGCCCGGCCATGAAGCCGCGGCCGGGTGCCCACAGTAGCAATGCCGGCGCCGTGGAGGGGAGGGGGAGAGGAGCGAGGCTCCGTGCGGCTCCATTGCTGGACCGGGACACAGGTAAGTGTCGGTTTATTAAAAGTCAGCAGCTACACTTTTTGTAGCTGCTGACTTTTAATAAACCTAAGGAAAGGGTGGAACTCCGCTTTAAATCTTATAGCCAATATGAGGCAAGACTGGGATTTACAATGAAGGCAGAATGTTATGCATGGTTCTTTTGACTCCTATGCTTTGACTGCCATCTAATGGACATCATTTGAACCTGCATTCTTAACCACTACTACCACCTGGATACACAAGACTTATCCTCCCTCCAGTCTAACACAATGCTAGCCCTAACAATGGGCATGAACATTCATAACTTATATGCGCATCCATTGGCTTGGTAATATTTCACCATCCTTTTTTTCCCCACCGCTTTACTTATATCAAGAACAAAATGCATGATAGATCTCTAAAACCCTGCAAGACTATTACTAGGTGGGCCCTATATAAATTTATCACCCTATTCATTAGAATATGAATACTCTGGTTCCAATCATCCTTTTATTACCACCTCGTATATGGAACATGCTGAAGATCTTTCCCCCTCAGATGACCTGGAACTGAAGCTTCGGGATTCCACTTCCCTCTCCCTCGTTACAATGTGATGCACTTGCACACCATGAATCAAATAGTAGCCCTTTTTTGCTATAATGATTTGCACCTCATACCCGGGCCTCTTATGTTCAACAACTGATTTGATGACATTCGGCCCTATTGGTGACTGGCCTTTGGTTATTGATGCTTACACTGAATTTGTAAAGTTCAACCGTTCTGTTTGTTACTCTGCTAACTGATTAGTCATTCGCCTTTATAATGAATAAGGCTTTTGGTAAGATGTCTAGTTAGTATGGTTTATAACTTTTTATAGTTTAATACCTCTACACGGGTTACTCACCTTTTTCCGTTTTTTTTTTCTCAAACTAAATGTGCCGCCGGACTGGACGGAGTGCTGGTTTGTCCCCCTCCTATTCGTGGGTTAGAATATCCTGTTGGAGGCTCCGTCTCCTGCAGCCAGCCCACATGAGGCCTTTTTGCACAGTGGGTGGTGTGGAGGACGATGGTGCACCTGGCCTACGGGTGGGATTTGGACGATTCAGTCCAAGTAGTAACTTGGTCTGGTGGAGTTAATTCACTAGACCAGTGTTTCCCAAACCAGTCCTCAAGGCACACCAACAGGTCATGTTTTCAGGATTTCCCTCAGATGAAACAGCTGTGGTAATTACTAAGGCAGTGAAACTGATCAAATCACCTGTGCAAAATGGAAATCCTGAAGACATGACCTGTTGGTGTGCCTTGAGGACTGGGTTGGGAAACACTGCACTAGACCCCCACAATGTTCTATCTGACTCCAGCTTTTTGAAGATGATATCCACGTTTGTCATTTGCAAAAGGTTTATTTCAAATTTATTATATTTAAAGAAGGTTTCTCTTGAAGACACATGTGATCAAAAACGTATATTCACACACAGAAGGTAAAAAGCCTACACTATTAAAATGTTGCCAATATGCTACACAAATTTGAGGCAGCAATACTCCAATATCCTTGCATACTACTTGTCTACAACTGCTCTTTCACCAATACCCTCTCCCCCATCGCGTATCTCCTATTCTACGTAGTTCCAAATGAATGCCCTTAGAATCACCTCCCACAATGTACAGGGTTTAAATTCACCACAAAAAAGGAAAAAAGCCTTAGACATTATAAAAGGTTGGGGGCCGATATAATAATGCTTCAAGAAACACATTTTTCCTCACCCAACCATCCCACTTTCTTTGATAAACCTTATAACCAATGTTCCTATACTACCTTTTCTAACAAAACCAGAGGAGTAGCTATTTTTATAACACACACGATTTTTAATAAAAAAGGACGTTCCCTTACTATAGCCTCGATTTATGCACCCAATGAGGCTCAAATCACTTTTTTCAACTCTTTTTGACAAATTAGACCTGCCAACCTCCACACCTTATACTTGGAGGCGATTTTAATATGGCATCTAATCCTCATTTAGATAGAATATATCCTCCACGTCAACGTGTTTCTCGAGGTCCATCTCCATATCCCTTACAAACCTCCAACTCAGATATTTGGAGGACACCCAATTAATAATAGATCATACACATTATTCGGCACCTCAACAGTTTTGCTAGACTGGACTATATTTTTACCACTCCAATTATACTGGCCAACTCATCAAGTTTGGAAATTATCCCCTGTCCATGGTCCAATCATCATATTGTCACCTTTACTACCTCGGCCATAGGTCTCACTCCATCTCCATACAATTGGAGAATAAATGACTCCCTATTATCAGATCCAATAATCTTAAAACAACTTTCCACCCAGGTAAAGGAATACTTTACTATAAACAAAGGGGATATCTCCCCGTCTACCCTTTGGACTGCTCATAAGGCAGTCATTAGAGGCTTTCTGATTGACATTGTAATAAAAAAATAAAAATAAAAAAAAATAAATAAACATATATTAGAGATCTACAGACTCTAGAGACCTTAATAATTTATACCGAAAGGCTAATATTCAGCATTCACCCCCCACACTCAAAAAAAAAAAAAAAAAAAAACCACAAGCTTTGGATCTGCTCCTATCTGATGAGGCAGAGAAACAACTCAGATTTTCTAAAGCCAAATTTTTGTTGCATGGCAACTCAACCTCCTCTATCTTTGCCAAAAAGCTGAACCAAACCTTTAAAGTGTCACATGTACATAAACTCAGGGATAAAAATGGACAGCTTGTTACACACCCACATGGTGGTCAAGACATTTTTATAGAGTTTTATAGAAATTTGCTCTCTAATCCCGGTAAGGATCCCCCCCAGTCTGCTTTAGACTGGCTTAATAAAATCAAACTTCCCAACTTTAATCCAGAACAGATCTCCTCACTAAATACCCCATGTACAGAACAAGAAATTAACAAGATTATCACTTAAAACAGGTACTGCACTAGGCCCGGACAGGTATTCCACAACATATTATAAGAAAATGTCCTCATTAATCTCCCCACATTTATGTAGATTATTCAACAGAGTTCTCTCAGGTGACAGCTTTCCTAAAGAAAGGTTATTAGCCAGCATGTCCCTTATCCCCAAGCCTAACAAGGATCATACCCTCCCACAAACCTTCCGTCCTATATCAGTTTTGAATAACGATAAACTTTTGGCCACCTATTAGCGGATAGATTGGCTGGTGTAATAACCAACCGAGTTCACCATGACCAAACAGGTTTTATGCCCAATAGAGAAATCACAGATAAGACTAGTCACTAACCTGATTCAAGATGCTAATATATCCTCTCTTCCACTTAGCCTAGACATAAATAAGGTGTTCGATAGTGTCAGTTGGCCTTACTTAGATATTATTTTTGAAAAATTTGGTATAACTAACAAATTTCTGCTTGGTTTTAAGGACCTCTACAAAGACCCGCAAACAAGAATAAAAAAATTCCAGGAGTAAATTCAGAATTCTTTAGTCTCAGTAAGGGGACAAGGCAGGGCTGCCCTTTGTCACCACTAGTTTTTGCTCTAGCGCTAGAACCATTAGCCTGTGCAATAAGAGGCAACCCAAATATAACTGGTTATACCAAAAATGGTAAAACATAAAATTTGCCTGTACGCAGATGCAATACTGTTTCTATCCGAGCCCCATACCTCGTTACCTCACTTATTCAACGAACTACACTCCTTTCATTTAATATATCAATCCAAATGTTCATTTCTCCCGATTAACTTAGCTTCAAGCTTTCTGACCAATATCAGAAACCATTATACCCTCTTGTGGTGTACCCATTCCATCCGATATTTAGGAGTTCAGATTACCTCCCAATTCTCTACTCTATTCCAACATAATTTCCCATCTCTATTTGCCCAAATTAGAAACCTCATAAAATCATGGTCCTCATTTCACATCTCCTTTCTGGGTAGACTATGCAATTAAAATGATCATTCTACCCAAGATCCTCTTATTTCCGCTCCATCTTCACGAACATTCCCAAATACCATATATTATCAATACAAAAAGACAATAAATTTGTCTGGGCAGGTAAAAAACCCAGATGCATTATCAATTTACTATATAGGCCCCATAAAGAAGGCGGTACTGGTTTGCCAAATCTTTGGCTCTACTATATAGCTACAAGGCTAACACATATGATACAGTGGTTCTCGGACTCATCGGATATCCCTTGGATCACATTCAAGTCTGACTCCATTTCCCCATATTACATATGTGGTTTTCTTTGGTCTCCTATGATCAAAGCTAGACAATTTCAAAATTATAACAAGATTGTTTCCCACCTTCTACAACTCTGGTTAAACAAAACAAAACACACACACTTATCTAATCTTCTCCCCCCTCCCCCCAGCCTCGTTTGTTGGCGACCCAGAAGTCCATGGGCATTTTCGAAACAACATTTCCTATCAACCATGGAAATCTCTTAACCTACTAACTTTAAAGGAGAGAAACAAGTTTCCTTCAATAAATGCTTTTAACCAATTAGCCAGTAAATATAATCTACAACCATCACAAGAATCACAATTTAAACACCATTTAAGATGGGGGGGGGGGGGGGGGGGGGGGGGGGGGGGGGGGGGGGGGGGGGGGGGGGGGGGGGGGGGGGGGGGGGGGG
>BLSH010257403.1:2561638-2572286 GCA_018402905.1 Glandirana rugosa | reverse complement strand
CCCCCCCCCCCCCCCTAGCAGAATCGATAAAGCAGTAATAACATACCTTCAATAGCTGCTGCTATGGACAGCACCAGAACCAGTTTGATAGACATCTGGGAAAAAAAAAAAAAAGTCTTGCTTTGTCAAATTACTCCCATTAAGGAGGTGACCTGTGCCAACATACACATGGCCTAAAGCGGCTAATCACCTGACTGTCACACCAATACCCCAATATCACAAGTAGCTGATCTGAAAAACATCAGCTAGGGATGCATCTGCATACTTATTGTGGGTCAGTAGATGCCATTGAACATCTAATATCTCACAGTCTCCAGGGCAGATCAGGCTCCACACTTCACAATCACATCTTGGATGCCGATTCTGCTAGTCTCCATTAAAGCCTAGCGCAAAACATATCAGAATAAAAACCTTTTCCCTGATGTCTAGTTTAATAAAAGGGAGATTATTATTTTGCATCTCAGTGTGCAATATTCCTGTTGCTAGTATATCTTATTGAAGCCAGTGGACTAGCATGACAATCAAGCAAATAGCATCTTCAGTACAAGAGGACAGCAATGGTAAGCTATAGATCATCTTTCAGCAGTGCAAGTCAATCCAGCAGCTGCAGGGGAATCGGCATTACAAGGTGGGGGGGTAGATAGAGTAGCAGCAGCTTCTCCATGGGTGCAGCGTGAGGACACAGTGGCCCCCACCCCTTTCAGTTTTAGTTTGTTATAAAATTTCATAAAGAAGTAATTTTTCTCCTGAACTGATAGTCAGTGCAAACGTCCCAGCTGAGGAATGCCGCTTACCGACTCTCCTCTCATTCTGTCAGCATAAGGAGGAGGAGAAGAAAGCTGATAACAAGCATTCCCTGTTTACACTGATCAGTTGATCACATGGTATAGAGCAGGGATCCTCAAACTATGGCCCTCCAGCTGTTGCGGAACTACACATCCCATGAGGCATTGTAAAACTGACATTCACAGACATGATGGGAATTGTAGTTCCTGAACAACTGGAGGGCCATAGTTTGAGGACCCCTGGTATAGAGCCTACATCATAGGTGCTTTACTGTGATCTGAGGAACTGCGCACCCCCTACCACCGAGTGCCCCGCCAGCTGCACATTCATGGCAAGAATGGGACGACCTCATCGGACATCCTCCCAGAACAAGAGAAGTTAGTTGTTGTAAGGCTCCATTCACACATGTGCAAGTAATCATGCAACTTTGACATAAAGTTGCAACCCATTGCTTTTGAAGGCACCCATTCGGATCAGTGCAACTTAATCACAGCAACAGGTGTCTGCAGTACTTTGATGCGACTTAGTGTCAGAGTGTAAAGTCAGATCAAAGCCCTGCTCCAAAGTTAACCTGGAAATCATGCGACTGAGTCACACGTGTGAATGGAGCCTAAAACAGATAGATGCAGGACAAAAGGCAGGATTGTGCCAGCACCCTCCAGGGTGCACCATGTCAAATAGATCCGGCTCCAGAAGAGCCCCCACAACATAGGGCACTATTAGTACCAGGCACACATCAACACCATTTGTTCCACAAACGTTCCTATAGGAATCCTACACTCAATAACAGCAGGTTTATCGCAACGTGTTTCTGCCATTTAAACAGTCATAGTTACTTCAACAAGATTGAGAATATCAGGATCTTGAAGGACTCAAACCAAACAAACATACTCCAGAGAACCGAAAGCTGGGTTAGGAGTAGTGTTGCATTACCCAGGTTCTGAGGCTAACTGAAACCAGATAGGGCACCAAGTGAGTTTATTTACCACCTTAATCAGCCACAGAACCTGGGTAATTAATATGCGTTTGGTTTTAAAGGGATGAGGTGGCAACCCTAGACTTGGGAGACAATTCAAATTGAGACAACATTTACACAGCCCATTGACTGCAGAGTCCATAGACTATTGGGGTCAAACAACAGATCTAGATGAGTGCAATTACTAATAAGAACCAACCAATATGACCCAAAGGGCCCACTACCCAACATAGCAGATATCAATAAGCTGGACAAAATTACTAAAGAGCAGAAAGCTAACAATAATAATATACAACATAAGACTACAACCCATTACCATACCACTAGCGCACCTTACACCCTTTCCAAGGTGCACATGAAGACTATTATGCCACCTAGGGAAGTTGTATTTAAAGCATCATCAGCTGAGCCTGATTAGCCCTGTTGGGATAATGGTGACCAGCTGACATTACCACCATCCTGTTTTCACCGTTAATCATTAATCAGTTCTTTGCCCTATCCCAAGCTAGTTTTAAAGTGGAACTCCAGGCAAAATGTTGTTTTTAATGGAGAGTGGAAAGACAAATTCCCACCAGATTTTATATTGTCATATCTGTTGGGTATATTTCCCCTCACTTCCTGTGTGTTCACCAGAAAAGGAAATGAGAAAACATCCTGGAGACACAGGCAGCAAACATCTTTTTGTGTCCATTCAAGGTTCTCATTTTTAACACTTGACCTCTGGAAGATTTACCCCCTTCATGTCCAGGCATTTTTTTTGCGATACGGCACTGCGGTACTTTAACTGACTATTGCGCGGTCGTGCGACGTTATACCCAAATAACATTTTTGTCCTTTTTTCCCACAAATAGAGCTTTTTTTTGGTGGTATTCGATCACCTCTCTGGTTTTTATTTGTTGCACTATAAACAAAAAAACACAAACAATTTAAAAAGAAAACACTATTTTTTACTTTCTGCTATTAAATATATCCAATAAACAAAACGTAAAAAAAAATCAAATTTCTTCATACATTTAGGCCAATATGTATTCTGCTACATATGTTTGGTAAAACAAATCGCAACAAGCGTATATAGACTGGTTTGCGCACAAGTTATAGTGTCACTGTACTAATGTCACTGGCTGGGAAGGGGTTAACATCAGGGATGATCAAAGGGTTAACTGTGTGCTGAGCTTGTGCCTACTCACTGTGGGGGAGCGGAGGTGATTTGGCTAGGGGAAGGCAAAAATCTGTGTCCCTGCTTTGAATTGAGGGTTTTGTTTGCCGCCCCCAAATATGGAGCACCATACTGGAGGGTAGCCTTGTCTGTTGTGAGCAGCCTAACCTGCATCAGTGGGCTCTTCAAATGTTTTTGCTCTTTCACTACTTTGTATAAACTTAAATCACAATCCCAGCACCTCTTTGATGTCTTTTTTCATTGGTGATTACTATGCACAGCTGTGCCAGATTCTTTGTGCACCAGTTTAAGAGCCGGTTCACACTGAGGCGACTTGTCAGGCGACTCAAGTCGCCTGACAAGTCGTCCCCATGCAGTGCAATGGAACCGTTCTAATAGGAGCGACTCAGATCGCTCCGACTTAGACAAAGGTTCCCGCACTATTTTCGGGGCGACCTCAGCGCGACTTGCATTGACTTCTATGTAAAGAAGTCTCCTTGCAAGCCACGCTGAGGTCGCCTGGAGCGGGGCGACTTGCTTTGCCCTGCAAGTCGCGCCGCTCCAGTGTGAACCGGCTCTTAGTAAATCTCCCCCATTGTCATTGTCTGTGTGTTGTCCTGCTAATCATTGGGAATTGCACTTCAATGCACAAGCACAGTAGCTGGAGAAGCAACACAAATCACAAGCAATTTTCATCAATTGCATTACTTTGGCAGCTATTTAAAATTAATTTAATTAAAATATTATAATGCACAGCAATGGAGCAGGAAGGTGTGAAAGGGCCCCAAGTCTGGAAGACCTGGAACCAGTATTCATATAATCTGCATACTTAATCCCAATTTATGTTAAAAGCCTTTCCAGTGTTAATCTGTGCAGGGAAGCTGATTGCTGGATTAGAAGTATTGCTGACCACAGGGGTATAATGATAGGGGTTGCAGGGGTTGCAATTGCAACCAGGTCCCATGCTCCAGGGGCCATGTGCCTCCCTTGTACACCTGAATAGGCGGGATGGCGGGGGCGGCATTTAGAAGAACCACTCTCTTCCATTTTCCTCCTAATGCAGGGGATTGGTTCCTCAATATGCTGCCCCTCCTATCCAGTTTACTTGTCTTCTGCTGTTCCCAGGGTCCCTGTGTGCTTCCCTGCCCCCACCCCCCCCACAGAGCTGTTGTATTCCCCCTCCTCTCTCCTGCCAGCTGCTGTAGAAGATGAGTCCTGATGGAGAGATGGGAACTGGTCGGTAAATTTATCAGTTACCGGCTCCTTCCTTTTCTGAATGGACAGAGTCAGTGATTGGTACCGATTGGTTCAATCATAACTGAAGCATAGTAAACAGTTTTTACTATACTTCCATTTTTGAATGAATGGGAGGCTCAGGACTCAACTATTCCTGTCCATTTATTCTGTACAGCTGAGGCTACACAGATGGAGATTGAGGGCTGAGGTTTGTTTAGACCCCTGATATCTCAACAGAGCTCCTAAAATAAATTGTAAAAAATTATAAAAAATACAATTGTAAAATAAATAAAATGAAATGGTAAAAAAATAATACAATTAAAATTAAAATTAAAAACTACTGACACCAGTGAGGGAACTATCAGGATTGCAAAGGTTGCAGTTGTGACCTGGCCCTAGCATTTCACTACCTTGGGGAGTCCCGAAGATGGCAGAAAGGGGGCCCGCTGCAGAACTTGTGAAAGGATGCCACTGTGGTACCGTAATAAAGGGACCCGCGATAGGAGTAAAGGGACCCAGGATCAGTGGGAAGAGGGAAAAGCCCTGGTCGGGGGGCCCTTCATAATTTCTTGCATTGGGGCCCCTGAAGGTTCTAGTTACGCCTCTGGCTAACCACCAGTATCTGCATGAGCATTCACAAGCCTTACTTTGTGTCCGTTCAAGGTTCTCATTTTTAACTGAAGCCCTGATGAAGGCGACCCTCGAAAACATGTTGGCTGTCTTTTAGCACAGTACCGATAAATTAAATTGGACTCTTTATTTTTTTGGTCTAGCGCTCCTTCCACGTGTTCATAGTAACCAATGAGCTTTTAACTTCAGCTTGTTCAAGTAAGTTTTGACAATATGGGTATGTATACACTGAACACGGGTTTAAAATCGTTCAAGTTCAGCAGAGTTTGGGGGCGATTTTAAAGACATCTGTGCGGGTTCCGAAGTCGCAAAAAGTAGTGCAGGAACTTGCTGGCAATAGGCTGTGATTTGGCATAGGTGATTTGTCAAATCACACGTCAAATCAGGCCAATGTGTATGGGGGGGGGCTAAAACCTAGAAGTTGATTGGTTATTATGCACAGCTGCACCAGATTCTGTGTGCACCAGCTTTAGTAAATCTCCCGCTTATCATTGTGCGTCAATGTGCTCGGCAGTAATGTGGTTAAAAATGCAGTGCATTGGTATGAAGCCAGCCTTAAGCCTCGTACTCACGGTTCGATTTTCGGACGACAGAACGTCTGTTTTTTTGTTGGATGCTTGTCATGTCAAAAGTAAAGAGCATACTAACAATACGAAAAATTTTGTACGACCGAGCTCAACGTCAGAAGTGACGTAATGTTTTTTGAATATTTTTGCTTCTTTTTTCGTTTCTGAGCATGCGTTGCCTCGGTCATACGATTTTTTTTGTACGAAAACCATACTAACGGAACGAAAATCAGATGTGGCCTTGTCGACAGACAAAAAATTACTAGTCTGCACATCCAGCTTTTGTCTGCCGAAAAATGTCGGCTGTCGAAAGGAGCATACTAACAGTAAGAATTGCGGACAACAGCCTGCCGGACGACAATTCCCGTGTGAAATTTGCTTTGGTTGTACGGGCCTTTGTGTGTTAGAAAGGCAGAGAAATTATCCCAATCAGCGTGCTTTCATCCTACTGATGAGGGTTGCGTTTAAAAAGGGACTTCCTTAATGGGAAAAAAAACAGGATAAAATTATGGCAAAAATGATAAACCTTCTCTGCTCCGTCCAATAAAAAATAAAAGTTCTGTCTAGCATTTCATGTAAATTTTTTTTTTTTTTTAATTGTAACCTTTATTTTTTTTTTTCAATTGGTCATAAGTGTGACAACATAATAATATAAGTTAGAAATGTACTACTTCCTTCATATTCCAATATTTGGGATATTTGGGGGCTCTATCAGAATGATAACTGCAACCAGAAACGCATACAATTCTGAAGGCCTATACAATTCAAGCCTCATACACACAAGCGTTTAATAAAACGAGCTGTAACGTCGGTACCGACGCCAGGACAAAAACTGCGTTAAAAACGCGATTTTATCAGCATTATGCATTGACGTCAATACACGTTTTTGCGTGCTAGCTTTCAGCGGTGTTTCTCTGCCTCTATTCAAAATCAATAGTACCCTATGGGAGCCCATTGATTTGAATAAAAGTCGCACCAGAAGTCGGATCACGATGATCCGACTTGCGGTGTTACTTGTGTGCTGATGATCTTGAAGGGGAACCCCACACAAAATGAAAAAAAAAATTGCGTGGGGTTCCCCCCCAAGAGGCACCAGACCCTTTGGTTTGGAATGGATTATAAGGGGAAACCCCACGTCGAAAAAACAGTGTAGGCCCCCCCAAATCCATACCAGACCCTTATCCAAGCACGCAGCCTGGCAGGCCAGGAAAGGGGGTGGGGACAAGCAAGCACCCTCTCGGACCATACCAGGCCGCATGCCCTCAACATGGGGGGGTGGGTGCTTTGGGGCAGGGGGGCCCTGCGCCCCCCCACCCCAAAGCAACTTGTCCCCATGTTGATGAGGACAAGGGCCTCTTCCCGACAACCCTGGCCATTGGTTGTCAAGGTCTGTGGGTGGGGGCTTATCAGAATCTGGAAGCCGCCTTTAACAAGGGGGCCTCCAGATCCCGACCCTCACCCTATGTAAATGAGTATGGGGTACATCGTACCCCTACCCATTCACCTTAAAAAAAAAAGTGTAAAAAAAAACAGCACACAGTTTTTTAAAAAAGTTTATTAAATCAGCTCAGGCATCTTCTCCCCTCTCCGGCTCTTCTTTCTGCTGCTCTTTTGTGGGGCTTTCTTTCTTCTGAGGGGTCTTCTGTCTTCTGCTCGGTCTTCTGCTCTTTTGCTGCTATCTTCTCCTCTGCCTTCTCCCGATTCTCTTCTTCCCATGTTGACTCGTCGATCTCTCCCATTCGAATGCCAAGTCCATGCTGCCCAATGGCTTATATTGGCTTGGGGAGGGCCACCTGCTGACATCACAGGGCGGGGCACATATGTTATATGGCATGCATGTATTCCCAGTGCCAAGATGCTACCTTAATGAATACTTAACAAACTTTTTATACATATCCATTATATATTCCTCTCTAGATAGAGATGGTTTATAGCATCACTACCTCCCTGTGCAGCCTATGATATATACACACAGGCACAATAAGGTACGCCAATGTCTTTGCCATGTTTTATTTAATTACTACCATTATAATTGGATATTCCCTTTAATCCGCGCTCTTCTTGACACCAGGGGCTCTCAGTATCTGCTCAGAGTATACCTGCCTGGATCACACATCTGCCTCCTTCCTGTGGTTTCTTTTACCTCCATTTTTACTTTTCATCCATCATTGACACTATCCGCCACTCACCCATATGGGGATTTTCTTGTAAATATTATATTATGTTTGCTTTCTGCTAGTTCTCTGCTAATTCTGTTGGGTCATGTGATGTATATATTTCCATATAGAAGCGCATAAATACTATGTACTTATAAATTGTGATTACTTTGTAGATTCTTCTAATAACACGAACAGGGATCTCCCTGAAGAAGGAGTCTCTAAAAAAGCTCTGAAACGCATCAGAATTGTCTTTAAATAGCCCCCTGAACATGAACTTATAAGTATATCTGGACACAACTTGCCCTTTACAAAACTTTGTCTACCATATTTTATGGCTTTGTACAAAACTATGGACCTAGTATTTTAATGTTTTTTTTTTTGTAACAATAACATTTATATCTTTTACTTGAATACTCGCTTATTTTGTGAGCCTTTAAAGTCCAATGCTTTATGAGGGAAATTATTTTCTATGGGATGTGGCTCCCCCACACAGACCAGTTCCCCTCAATCCCCCTTTTTTCCTAACATTTGGGTAGAAAATACCCATCCTCTCTAACAATAATTCGTTTGGGGAGACAGATCTGTACAAACAACTATTTTTCACAAATTTTTGTCTTGTTTTGAGTACTTAATTTTGACTTCATACAGCATGGCAGACTATAAAGGCAGAGAGTGAGATAACCGTATTACAGGGTATTTAAAAAGCTTTGAACAAACTGGTCACATTGATTTTGATTTCTCTTCATCATTTTTTGATCTAGCAAAACCCTAGAAAAAAAGTCCTTACTTTATTGGAATATTCAAAATCATTTGAAACATATATAAGAGAGTATATTAATCCATTCAGACTTAAGCCTCGTATACACGGGACGAGGATCGTATACAACAGGTCGTACTAACGACCGTTGTATGCGATATCGATCATTCGTATGCGCGATTAGAACAGTGGAACATATGACGGTCGTACAAGGGGAGTTGTATGAGCAGACTTGAAAACGTGGTTGTACCAACAAGCGCTCATACGACCGTTGTATCGTGTGTACAGAGCAGTTGGTACAACAAGTTGTATTGTGCAAAACACGCATGCTCAGAAGTGAGGAACGGCCGGATGCTAATTACATGCACCTGAATGTTCTCCTGTGCTCGTACGATCGTGTAGTGCAGTCAGTATGCAAGTTACATTATGCAACATACGATTTGCGACGATCGTACGTACGATCGTCGTCCCATGTGTACGAGGCTTTAGAGTTCAAAATTTTCCCACCTTTGAGGATGTGGATGCAGACTTCAAAAAAGAGTGGGAAAAGATACTCAAGAAAGTTCTAAAGATCTAATGTCATTACTTATCTCTACCTACAAAAAACAAATAAATCTATTAGACTTGGAGCTGGACAAAATCACTGGCCAACTCCAATCTTTTAAAACACACAAAGCATATGTAGAGAAAGAAAAAGCTCTACATGAAAGATTGCATAATTTCAACAGAGGTATTCTCATCAAAAAAGAGAAAAATATCTCTAGGGATAGAACCTCCTTCAAAGAAGGAAAGGCTTACAAATGGAACACAGGACAAAACAAGCAAATCAAACCTAGTAAAGCACATAAAAAACATGCACATAATACATCAGATATGTCCATTAATTCTTCTTTTTCTTCCACCTCTTCACAGATTTCTGCAAAACGTAATAACAATGATCGTTTCAAAAGATTAAGAAATGGTGACGGGACACAGGATCACACAGCTGAAAAGCCAACAATGGATTAAAGTCATAGTACTAAATCTTTATCCTGTTCACTTGCATGTATTCCATCTACGGCACAGGTGTCAAACTGGCGGCCCTCCAGCTATTACAGAACTACAAATCCCATGAGGCATTGCAAGGCTGACAATTACAAGCATGACTCCCACAGGCAGAGGCATGATGGGACTTGTAGTATCGCAACAGCTGGAGGGCCGCCAGTTTGACACCCCTGATCTACGGTATCAGGTAATGCACAGGGTGCGGTGAATGCATCTTCTTCTGCAATGACATGGCTTCAAGCACAGATACACATACTCACTACAACACAGTAGGGGACACATGCTCTACCCCCCTCCCACAAGCCACTTCCACTCACCTTTTTCCACATCGCTCCGCCCCAACACTGCAAAGGGGGAAAATTTGGGGCCCACAACAAAGACAACTCACAAATGGACATAATTCATTTATCCTCACATAATCTCAGTAATCATGAGACACAAATTCTCTCCAAAGGTCTTGGGTTCTGTCCAAAAGAAAACATTGATAAATTTGATTTAGTAAAAGATCTGCAATTATTCGTTAGGAAGTTAATCCTAAAAAGTTTGTATAATAAAGACAAACAAAACCCATCGCAACAACTCAACAAAAAAGAAAATGAAGCTATCGACCATCTAATATCCTTACTAGAGGAAAACGAAAATTCAATTCTGATTGATTATATCGACATTGATCGATTGCTACAGAAATGTAGGAAGAAACAGAAAAACGGACCCCCCCCAATTCCCACTCTTAAAAAGAAGTCTGATTTTTTCCCTCCCCCCCAGCTCGAATTGAAATGTTGCTGTGTTCTTAAAATTGGTCATCAGAGACATAGGGGGTCATTTACTATAGCGCTGCTGCAAAATAGGGGCAAAATTGCCGCAAAATAGCGGTAAAATTTACCGTGATTCGTGGTAAATAGCGCTAAAACGGTATTCACAATAGCGCTGGGCGGTAAATAACGGCCAAAATGGAATTCACTAAAGCTCCCAGGTCACAGATAAAGGCCAACTCCTTACTCCAGCCCAGACCTGGAGTTGTGCAAATAGAAATAATGTTTGGAGCATGATCTGATCCCCTAAATTGCGCTAAAATATGCGGTATATTGTTTAAAGATAATCTGCTTTTAAACTGTGTGAAAAAGTGATTTCTACACTGAAATATCTTAAAAAGTCTGAGAAGAGATAAATACCCCGTCTCCTTACTCCTAGGCACAGAGCACAGCTGAGCACAACTGAGCATGCTCAGACACAAAACAACTCTCAAAATAACTCTCATGGAGTAATTCCTTGAGTTGTTAGTAAATACCAAAATAAGTGTTATTTTACACACATTTTTTGGGAGTGAATCTTGTGTCG